>JAQGCH010002513.1:0-12492 GCA_034699485.1 Nanhermannia elegantula
ATAAACAAACAGTGCCTGCATATGATCGAGACAACGACATTAGTTATGTCTTCAAAGTGGAGAACGCGTTCCGGTATTATCAGAACAAATGATGACATTTAACTGATTATAAAAATAACGGTTTATATAACTCAAAAACAAAACATGTTCTCATTGAAAAAACATTGAATAACTTTTAATCTGTTTAATTATGACAAACAAATAAAAAGCTTTGTGAATAAGCTTTTAACTATCAAATGAGTGACAATTAGTCTTTTGCAAATTTAATCTTATTGACTGTTAAACTAAAAGGACTTTCTTATCTGTCTGTACACATAATTAGTTTAATATAAATCTTTTCTCTAAATAAATAGTGTGATAACAAAATTTTATTTTTATTGCCATTCATTTGATGACAATTTCTAATTTATGTTCAAATTAAAAGCCATTTATTTAACTATAAAATAAACTTTGCTTTAATTGCTTAAACATTGCTTATAGTGTAACTCCCACTTTATTATTAGTATTGCACAGTGTAAGGTATAAAGTAAAATATGATTAACCTGATATGCTTTGACAGCATTATTAACTTAATAAACTAATTTAGTTGTTATTAGAAAAATTCACTTTCATTTATTTATCTTCGCCAGAGTTTACTTCCTAATACTGTTTTATCAAATAGACCTTTGTTTTGATGGTCACAATATGATATATATTCAAACCATATTAACATTCTATCGTTTTTCTTATCAGTACCACATTTAAAAAGTAAAACAAAAATATTTATCTTTGATAAATATAAATATTTAAATTTGAAAGCTATAGAAAAATAAATAGATATATTTGTGAGCAAAACACATGAATCAGGTTCTAAGACAAGCAATAGATTTACTTTCTTTAAAAAAATTCAAAGATCTCCATAAAAAATAAATAAACAAATAGAAGAAAAACTATGAACATTGTTGAGATTTACACATATATACAAATTGTTGAGACATTATTTGTATTGAAGATAATACTGTATTGAAGGTAATTAATGTATATTAGTATAGAATTTGAAGAATCGATTTAATCAAATTTAAAGAACTTGAGACTTGTAAGCAAATGTTTTTGTAACCAACAATGGATATGCTTATTGTTATGAAAATGGCAACTTTTTTATTCTTATAAACACCACTCCATCACATTCATGATATTTCCAACGATAAGACTTTTGAAGAGAGAATAAGACTGTGATTGATTTGATCCACTTTTACTACTAGTCTAAAGGCTTTTTAAACTTTTATTTTCGTGTTTTTCAACAACAAAAAAGTATAATATTCTAGTCTACAGCTCAACTTTATCTGTCATTTTCATGCTTTTGATACTTACAGTTTAGCAGATTTTTTATTTTTTCTTTAGTTTAAACGCATATTTAAATTATTAAAAAAGAATTAAATAATCCCTGCATAACATCTATTTTAGACATCTTTCAATTTCTATATTTAAGATAGAAAATAAAGAGATTCATCTCAAAGAATAACATGAATAGAAATTATTCCGTTATCTGACTCAACATAATTAAGTTTTGTATGCTTTTGTTCAACTTTGAGCTTTACTTCTCTTTTTCCGAACAAATTGGGCATAACTTTGGAAATAAGTTTATAAAGTTTCGGAAGATTATTCTTGGAAATGGCATCTGAAACAAACTTGCGAGCACATCAATTTAGATGACTTAATTCACCTTCAATACCACCTATAGTCTTGTATAAAAATGGTATGCGTTCAAAAATTCGAAATCTCTGTACACTTTTGCTAATTCAAGATTTTAGCACTAATTAAAATTATATAACAAATAACATCACATCTCATGTAATTTTAATATAAATGTTCTCTGAAAGAGATATATGAAGTAATTTAATGAAAATTGGGTCTACTTTTATAAATATAGATATAAGTAGATAACAAATACGGTTCAAGATTGTCAGCAGTTTAGTAAATATTTTTAAAAAATTCTTTTATATATTAATAAAATTGATGGACGTTTTTTGCCAAAACTTAACGTTACACTTGAGGTTTCAATAACTAAAATTATAAATTGCTGGCAGACCCAAAAAAAGAATTATGGTATTCCTGTACAACTAAACATTAAACTCAATTCAAACTTATTTATAATTTATTTTTATTAATATCACAAATTTTAAGAAAATTATAACCTGTTCACCTTCTGTTTAATTGGTTGCAACTTTTGCTAACTATGGTCAGTGGATATAATTTATAAAATATCTCTAATAGGAAAATAAGCCATTGCAGTTTCGAAATTTCGAGCGCAGACGTAAAATCCACAAATAATCGAAAAACCAAATATTGCACAGTACCTGCACATTGATTTGTGAATTATTGATTAATAGTGCTGGCAATAATGCTTTTGGATTAATGAAATTAAATGATGCGTATGTCCTCAATTGACATTTGTTAAAGTATTGGGTGTTGTACTGCACACATGTACTGCACTCCCATTTAATAAAATGAATAAATATTATGCTTTCAAATTTATTAACTAACTTTTTCCCCTAAGTCGAGAGCTAACAGAAATAAATTATTTTCATTTTTAAATTAATTTTTGCTTTTTGATGGTATAATAATAGGTTTTTGTTTGCATCTGTTTATCATTTTTAGATCAAATCAATAATCTATTTGAATAATACCTGATTCAATCTTTCATTAAATAAATCATACATTTATTCAGATTCCATTCGTTAAATATAAAATCGATTATTTTATTACTCGGAACCTATAGTGGATAAGTTAGACGAGAATTTGAATGAGAAAATGATATGTTTTACGACTCTGTTTATTGCCCAATAAAGTTCATGTAATTTGCTTTGTTCAGAATTAATAGAAATCTTTAATGAAAGTTTTTATTTTTATATATTTCATATCAGAGACATTGTACTTCTTAATAAAACAATTTTATGTTTGCAAAATTGTTCAAATTTTAATTCTTAGTATACTTTACCAGTTTATTAAATAAACGCATACATTGTTAAATCATTTGATGGAATATTAAAATCTAAATAAAAATAATTCTGCACGAAGTCTGTCAAAAAATTTATACTCAAATAAATGGTCTGTAACTGTACTAAAAATGTATAAGAATTTTAAAAATATCTAAACGAAAGGCTCCAAGAAATTAATATAATCGGACTTTAATAATGCCTCTGAAAAAGTATTTAAAATGAAACTTTTGAAAGGAATTGACTTTTGAAAGATTAAATTAAAATCAATATTTCTCAATGCAGTGCTTAAATTAAATTTTAAACTTTCAATACATACTTTCGATATTAATAATATCCTAATAAAATTGCATTTGAAAAAGAAGGTATTATAATAAGGTATTATAATATTAAACTATGAATAACAAGTAATTCAAGATCTTTGAGTTCACTTCTATCTCAAAAGAATGTCTAATCTATTCAAAAGAATCTAAATATTTTTATTGTGTTATTCTCTTTAGGATTTTCTTCTTTTGTCAATGTCTTGACTAAATTTTTTTCTTTAAGAATGCATTTCATTGAAGTGCTATTATATAAGTTTGTGTAGAATAAAAAAAGTAACACAAATTAAAAAAATCGTATAAAATGTGAACTCAATTCAAGTTTCAAAATATAAAACTAATGAAAAATATAATCATTTTTCATATTAATGACAAGCAATGCCCAAAACAAAGTAGGCTGTATGGTATGCACCGTTGATTCTCAGATTTTTGCCCGCGCACACATTTAGATAAATGAAATTTAAATTTTTGAATTTCGCCTAATATTTTAATAATTTATTTTTCCTTTTATCTCTTTTTGACATTGGTCTCGCTTTTTCAAACGTAGACATTTTCACGAACCTCTTGTACAGACTGACCCGACAAACAGTAATTCATTGACTCTTCCAATAACTTGTCTAAGATGAAAGTTTAATACAGTATTGAAAGAGACAGGACCTAAAAATAATATTGTTATCATTTGATACGTTTGTTAAAAATACCTGTATATTAATTTTGATTATATTATACTTTTTAAATGAATCTATAAATTGAAGATCTGCTCATAAAAGTGACTATTACTCAAAGCAATAAAAAAGATAAATAATCTATTTTTGTATACAAAAAGGAAATATTAAATTTTATTGAGAGATTGTGACACTTAAATTGGTGAATATTTTCTTAGAGTAGTCTTCAAATTGAACTTTTATTTAAAAGAAGCCGAGCTTAATAAATAGTAAACCAACTCTATT
Organism: Nanhermannia elegantula; assembly: GCA_034699485.1. NCBI lineage: Eukaryota > Metazoa > Arthropoda > Arachnida > Sarcoptiformes > Nanhermanniidae > Nanhermannia > Nanhermannia elegantula. The sequence goes on from JAQGCH010002513.1 coordinate 4,246, forward strand.
CAAATTGAATATTTATTTTTGCATTCAATAACAGTAAACTCACCGAAATCTTAATGTTTTCTCCTAAGCTCTACTCAAAATTGATAGAATGCTTTTGAGTGAATGAATTTTGTTTACAGCTATGGTCTCATATCTCGCAACATTTCTGTCTAATGCAAACTCGAATCCATTGAGTCTCAATAAAACTGCAATCATATGATGAGAAAATGATGATAAAAATTTAATTTTTTTATTTTTTATACCACTACTAGATCTCCAATTTAGGTCTGGAGACTTCGTGAGTAAATGCGAGCACTTTAATCTCTAGGGCTATGCCAACCCTGGAGTTTAATTTTAGTTAATTAAAAACTAGACTGTATCCCGTTGCTACGCAACGCGCAATTCTTGAAATTTCAGACTATGCTTCCCTGCACTTAATATAAATTTTAGAATATGTGAGCGCGAGCCCAACAATCACAGTCGTTAATCTGTATAATAGCCGTCTTTACCTTAAGTACTGAATGTGCGCTTTCCTGTATAGCATTATTGCGGACATACAGACACATACAAACACTGACTTAATTTTTAACTCGTGTTGTGTAACAAAACATTCGTACTTTCTGTATACTGTCGCCAATCTTAATTGTTGCCAAAATATTTTCGAATTTTTATATTATTGAGAATATATCCCATTGTTGAAAAATGAGTTAAAATATTTTCATATTATTGAAAATGAGTTATAAAATGCTCATATTATTGTAAGGGCCACACTATAAAGCACACCAGACCCCTTTTATACTTTCTCAACAATGCAAAATGAGTTAAAATATATCCATATTATTGAAATGAGTTATAAAATACTCATATTATTGTAACCCATATACTAAACCAGAAACGTATATAATTTACACTACATTGTGAAATCTCAATCAAAATGAATTAATATATTAAATAGTTTAATATATATTCCTCTTATTCCTAATTATATCATTTAAACGTTGATATTTAAAATAAAATTTTCAAATCATAGTAAATAAAATTTTCATCCAATGAATTTTTAAAAATACAACACGACTTTAATAATATAGATATTACTTTTAGCGCCTACAAGGGTTATATCGGGCAGATATAGGGGCCATAGAGATCTGATATTAGTCTTTGTATAACAACATTTTCAAATGCATGCGTATTCTAGAAAACTATTTTTAAATATAAATCCTTTAAAACGCTTAACAAAAATTGACTATTAGTAACGTTTTCTCAAATTATACAGAAAAACAGTCACTTTTTTATTAGTTGACCTTTAATGCAAATATTGGTTCAAAGTCTCGACGAATTTAAAAAAGTTTTTATTAGCGCTTTATTTCTCTTTGGTTTTCAAATTCCAGTTTCAATTTCAATGAAATGAGCCAACCCTTCCTCATAGTTCTTCTTCTGACAGTTTATATTGTTGTTTAGTAGGAATACTGAACTATAAATGTCACGAATTTCCTCGAAAAACTCATTACAAGTCAAATCGTATCATTTGAAATGTAATAAAGTTTTTATTCAGCATTTGATGACTTATTTTTGTTTTATTTTCTTTAAGCATTTTTTCGATAATTTTGAGAACTTCTCTGTTTTTTAAAGTAAAAACATTACTTATTTAACAAATAAAAGTGTAATTTTTCTTAATTGAAGTCAATATTTTGGGTAAAAAGAGCATAATATTGTTTAGATTTAAGGTACTTCCTATTTGAAAGACAATCGAGATTTTATTTTTAAATTTAATAACAATTGTAAAGTAATTGATGGTAACATTTTCCCTTAGATATACCTGTAGTTATACCTAGATTTGGAAGCGTATAGATATTCTCCTTTTGAAATAATTATCTACCTTAATATTACAATAAATAAATTTTCGATCCATATTTTCAATTTATAGATTTATGTACGGAACTATTATAGCATAATACAGTATCCAAACTGTATCGTATTAGTATAGACAAAAATGTTGGATAGCAACTAAAAGTTGAGTTATTGTGTAGAGATTTATACTTACCATAACAATTCACATAAAGTTTAAATCACAACTTATAACAATAGGAAAACAATAAAATTTATATTAGAGTTTAATTCAATTATAAATGCATTACAGGGTGACACCGCGCCTGTGCCCGTACACAAGACTTCTTAGAAAGTAAATGAACATAAATCAAAATATTGGCTGAGATATAAATCATTTACGTATTATATTCTCACTCAAGCTTTAATTAAATTGGATCTCAATTTATTTGATATATTCAGTGAGATAGTTGTCATTCTCTTAGAATTAAACCTGATTTATATAAAGCTATTAGTGATTGTCAAAGAGGTTTTCGATAATTGATGTGTTGAATAGATTTGTTACTATAGTTTAGTGAAACTGTTACCTCTATTTGTCCTAAATTAGTTAAAGACTCTATTTAGTACTTAATATTGTGTCTGCAATTTGGTCAGAGACCTAACAATAGAAATGTTTCTTCAGTTGATATCTGTTAATCTGTTATACAGTATCAACCTTTTCAGCGCTTAGCCTCTCAAACCATTCAAACTGCAATTTTTAAGATAAAAGCCAAGAAAGTTAAGTGACTGTAATTAGTGGTACAAATTGAAAATTACAGTTACATTCCATTTAATTCAAAAGAGAAAATTCAATTAAGGCTCAGATTAGAACTTTTATTCGTCTAAATTGCTTTTTAGCAATTAATTGCAAAACAAAAAACTTAAATTCAAAAGATATAATAGAACTGTAAATTGAAAGAAACCACATTTCAATTGATTACATTTTGGGGAGAGAGTAGCTCAGTCAGACTGAGTGCAGATCAATCTGAGACTGTGGGTTCGAATCTCGTTTGGGCCTATTTTCTTATGAAATGTGTTTGTGTCCACTTCGAGCTCTCTCCGGTGGTTTTTTCTGGGTTCTCCGGATTCTCCGGTTTCCCCCACCTATAGGATAGTAAATTAAACTATTACTCATCAGAGATATAGCACAATAATAGTTGCCTATAATCATATGGTCTCTGGAAGAATAGCGTTTAACGCTATAATATTAAAACCAATACTAAAAGAGTTCCAATGAAGTAACAAAAAATACTATTAGTAATAAAACCATAAGCATTCAAATCAGTAAATGAAAAGAAATTTTGAAGATTTAAGAAACTGCACCAACTGTTTTCGTTTGAGCTTATTTTTTTATTTTATTAGGGTCTGTATCCACTCATATTCGGTATGAGTTTACTTTTTGTATTGTATTAAAACTGAATGATAATCAGATGAATTTATATATAAAAAGACTTGAAACACCGGTCTTGTAGGGCTACAGATGCTCGCAACACAGTTGGAAAACATTGGTTTGATTCAGGTTTGATTGAGTGTGAAAACTGCGATAATTCAAGAGATTGTGAATGTTAGTGATTTGCAGGTATAATATTATTGTCATCAACACAACGAAGCTTTCCCACAATATGATTGATGAATCATTAAATCACTTAATATCTCAATCATAAACATTGAATTTATTCATAATAAGTTAAAAACAAATATAAATAGGAAGAAATAATTAACCAAAATTTTTTTAAATAAAAAGACTCGTTGTTCACTCATTTTGAGAGTAAAATTAATGGTAAAATTAATTTTTTAGAGAAAATTTGTATTCAATTTCTTGAGAATATTTCTAAAAGTTGTATAACTCTCAATTAGAAGCAAGCATTGCGGGTCGGGCGGGTTGGGCTGGTATGATCGGCCTAAAAACATATTAGTATACACAATGGTTTGATTAAGTAGAATATTATAAATTTAAATGTCATAAGTTTCTGAGTAAAAAACAGAGGGTTTAACATTAAAAAAGTTAAATTTACAGAAAATAAAGCTTTCGGATTATTTTTGTGGTACGGTTTATATGTGGAAACCAAAAACAAGTTTGTATCAAAATACAGATAAATAATTATTAAATAAAAGTTATCAAATTTTCAATTATTAAAATTCCTCGTCAGCTATTACTTCAGGTTAAAACCCGGGCATTACAACCATAAATGAGCATATATTTCAGATAACAAAATTCAATGCGGTTTATACACAGGGTTTGGTTAATATATGAGTTACTGTTTCATTGGAAAAGCTCTGTTTTCAATCTTGCGGTTTATAAATGGGTGCGGTTTATAATCGGGAACTTAGAGTAAATAAAAGCATCATAAATGACATCATTTCAACTAAATACAGAACATTTATATATTTGTAAGAATTTCATATCTATTTTAAAGTATAATAACTTTCTATTAATTCTTTATACTCAATAACTTATAAGTTTTTTACATTTTTGCTGGAATTTGGTTCCACTTGAATTAGCTTTACATCTAAAGTAATTCTATAAATGCTTTACTGACTTATAAAGTGCATTGAAGTTCTTATATATTTATAGTTAAAAAACAAATCATTATATTTAAATAATATAAAATATATATTACAGTAGATTATCGTTATAATGAACAGTAATAGAAATCCGCTTATTATAAAGAGAGTTAACTATAATCAGAGTTTACTGTAATAGACTAAACATTAACTAAATTCAAAAACTCCTGATTTTTGGACTTAATCCATAACTAATTTATTTGAGTTTAAAAACTAGAAATCATGCAAAATATTTATTTGAAATGAGATTAAACTAATCTGCATTTTATTCGTACTCAAGTATAACATAGTATTTATATTAAGTACTTCCTTCATGTCATTGATTTTTCATATTTTTCATTTCTTTATGAATGAGTGCATACAAAAAGATAAATAATTCTGGAATAAGTATAAAAGTCTACTTCTTTCTCATTTAAATTAAGCTTACTTTAGAACTAGGAATGTATAAAGAGTTATATAAACACTCATCGAGAATAAGGCTGAAAATAAATGCTTTCCTGAAAGTCTCGTATATCTAAATGAAAGTCGTTGGGAAGTCATATATCGCACAATGAAGCATATGATGAGTTTCCTATTCTGCATAAATAAATTCCTTAAATTTTTGATCATTTATTTTATAAAACTATTTTTAACAATAAAACTTTTGAAGCATTACAAGCACAGTAGCGATTAGTTGAACGATTACCACTAAATATTAGTTCAGATCAAGTGGAATAAAAAATTTAAACAACAAAAGATGGAAAGTAATAATACATACAGTAAATAATCTATTGGCCAACTAAAGCATTAATGGCAAATACGAAAGAGAAGACTTATGACGAGAATGAAAAAAAGAAAGAAAAGAAAATGAAGATAAATAAAGAAAGAACAGAGAATTAGTGTGTAAGGTGTTAGTGTGTGTATGTGTGTGTACGTATGTATGTGTGTGTGTGTGTTTGAGAGAGAAAAGGACAAACAGACAGACAGGCAGACAGAGAGAGAGAGAGAGAGATACAAATTTTGACTAAAACCTTCTTCGCATACTCTTTTAAGAGTGTCGTACCCAGAAATTTAGCTCTAAAATAGCTAAAAATTGAATTTAGCTCAAACTTGAATGCAGTTATTCTTAGAAAATATAAAGAAGCGTATTTGAGTTTCTCATTTCATAACATTTTTTTATATTAAACTTTTGTTACTGAGCTCTAACTGCTCATCAATTGTATACGAGTTCTTATTACTTATGTTGAGTTTTATTCACTTTTGCTTTCAACAAATCTAACTCAGTATGAATTTTCATCAGAATCTTATCCTATCTATAGTTGATTCAAATAAATCTTTTAGTGAATAAAATTTTGTATATCAAGGGATTGAACGAGAGTTCAATTGTCAAAAGAAAAAATTCACCACTGATTCTGAGAGAGAACTTTTTGAATTACAATTATATGAAATGATTCATCAATTATTAATACAGTAATAATATTAAATTTATATCCAACAAAAACAAGAATATTACTGCAATACTATGTGTAAGTTTCTTTAAAAAGTGTATAGTGGAAGATAAACATTCTTTTGAGTGTTTAAATAATAAGATTTTGTAATAACTTTCGAAATAAAAACTTTCTTTTTATAAATATATTAAAAGAAACCACAATAAAGGGAACTAAACTAATGCATAGAATTTAAAGGTTTTCATATTTGATTAACAACAATAATTAACAAAAAATTGATGTTCAAAAAATGATGACACCATCGGTTATGAAAAAAAATTCATAACTTTGATTATACAAAAAAAATTTATTTTCTTGAATGCTTTGAGAAGCGCTTCAAAACGTTGGCTATCGTACAGTAGTGCTAAGTGAGTACTGTTATTTTTTTAATTAAATATTGTGCATAATTTGATTAGGATAGTACTATGTATGTTTCATTTAATGCTATTTTCCCACAATAGTGGAAAACCTTTTTTAGAAATTAGTTCACAGCAATTAATCTGAAATGATCTTAATCTAACATATAAATAAAGGATACATAAGAACTTTGGATATCACAGTACAGCACACAGGCTTATCACCATTTGCCAAAGACACAAAAAACTAAGAGACTAAGGGGTAACCCTATGATTCTTTTCAACATTTTTGCAAGTTAGCTCAATTTTGAGATAATATACCATTATTTGTTGAATTTGAATGTATGTATATTTAGTAACAGATTTTGCCGTCCATTTAATTTCTTCATTATTTTTAACAAAATCGTCAAATTGAGAACAAGTTAAATTAAATTAACATTTTCTGTTTTAAAATTCTGTGTTAACAACCTATTCCTATTGTTTAAGCACAAGTTATTCAAAATTCTAACGTATTCAACATAAGCATTGTTTGGATAAATTAAAAAAACATATAATAATTTAAATTCTATATTAGTTGCAGAACATGTATTGTAATACAGCTTTTGAAAAACATAGACCTGTTGAACATTCTATAGTCTGGCACCCGGGTAACGCACTTCAAATGAGTCCAGTTCAAAACGGACAGGTGGTAACCCTAACATTATTTTTACCCAGACCTACCATTTTCCACCTAAAGCCTACTTAAACAAAAAATCCTTAACCAACTGAACCTCTCAAGAAGCAAAAACAAAAGCCTGATTTGTCCGGTGTCAACATATACTATATTTCTTTTGTAAGTTTTGTTTTGTTAATATTCTGAAATTAAAATTCTAAAATTTTTTTGCTTTTTAAAATGTAATTTACTATAAATAAATAAGTTTCCACATTCTTCAAGTTTATGGCGCATTAACAATCTTTTCAATGCCAGAGATATCTTTCACTAATATTTGTATAATAGAAACAGTATTTCTATTATAAAATAAATTTCAAATTTCTTAAAATTTCTCGTAAATTGTTTTCTTTAGAAAATTTATAAAAAATTGTTGGGTTAAGATTTCTCATTAACTTCTTTGCTTAACCCCAAGAAAATCTAATTTATCAAACTAAAGATTATCTCTGGTTTAATCTGAAGTAAATATTTTTAATACCAGTTTAAATATTAAAATAAATTAAATTAATTTTTAAGATGTAATCCTTCAAAAATATAGTCAAAAACTTTAAGCTTATGATAGTTTCTATGGTATAGATCTATATATGCATTAAATAAACTTATAATTTAGTAATATATGAAAGCCATAGAAATATTAAACACAAGATATTAAAGTTTTATATGGTATAAAAGAACAATGCGTTTTAATTAACCTTTATTCTCAGTTCAATTGAGTTAATGAATTTCTACTTCTATGAAAAGATTCGATAGAGATTTAATAGTAAATAATATGTTACAATTGGGAATATAATACCAAAGTTAAGTACTTTTTTCTGTTTATACAATTAACTAAGAAGATAATACTAAACCATTTTGAGAATGACTTATTTGCACGAAAAAATCAAATTCATTAAAGACATTAAAACATTAGCTTAACTTAAAACACAGCTAAGAAAACTATATTGAATGTCGTGCTCTTTTCACATTTTGCCCCAACATTATTAATAGCATTTTTATCTAAACGACTCATAATTGACCAAAAAATTGTATTTAATTATTTTTTATAAATTGCCTAAATGTTGAACAACAAAATAAATTAAACTTCAAATTACGAGATTTGATAAAAAGTTGAAATAATGATAACATATTTGGTTAATTAAAAAGAGGCTCTAATTTAAAATGTAAAATAACAATAAGAATATATAAGGACTTACATTTAGAGTTAGGATCTCTAGTTTGATGATTTACACACTTGTGATTTGTTGAAGTGAATTAACCTAAAAATACTTGACTATAGCAAGAGCTTGTTTTTACATTAACAAGTAGTGCA
>JAQGCH010002514.1:0-12491 GCA_034699485.1 Nanhermannia elegantula
GAGATCTTCATGGGGTAAGATGGGTCATGGGTTTGATGGGGCCCAACCCATGGGTTGGGTTGATGCTGGGGCCTATGAAGGGGTTCGTGGGTTGGGGCTGGGTCTCGTGAAGTAGTTTGTTGGATTCCGTGGGTTATGCACGTCGGTTAAAAAGTTAAAACAAATTATGGCAATTGTAAAAACTTTATAAATAGACAATTAGTTTCCAACAAGATATTCGATCTAATAAAAAGGAGCTGGTTAACTGTTTGCGGGTCAAGCTTGAACCGGCTGAGCTACCAAACCGCTTTCGTACCATGGGTTGTGGTGGGTCTACTTTTAAACCCATGGATTGGTGTGGGTTTGGGGCTGGTTCCGTGGGTCTTGGGTTAGGTTGGGTTCGGAAGTTTTCACCCAAGAAGACCTCTAGTGTACAGTGTCATACTCTACCGGTAATATATTCTTCCCGGTAGGGTATAGTCATATTTATAATAATTACAGTTTATCCTCGTTATAGTAAAATCGCTTATAAAGTATAGTTTACTATAATTATAAGAATTTTTGTCTGTTTAATAATAGCTCGTTTATAGTGAAATCCCGTTATAGTAAAGGCATTATATATTGGATTAAAGAAGAAGAAAAAGTTTTTTAAATTCACTTTATTTTCGGCAGCACTTGCACAGTCTTCAGACAAAAACATCATTTGCACTTTAAATCACATAAAAAATAATGTAAAACTAAAAATATATAAAAGCAATTTTTCCCAATAACTAGATCTTTATCTCCTGAGTCACTCTCATCCTTAACACCACATCTACTGAATGGCAGACCGAATACTTATACATATACTAAGGCATTAGCAGAAAAGTTAGTGTTAGAAGAATGCAAACGATTCCCGACAGCAATAGTCAGACCTTCAATTGTAATGAACGCAGAACATGAGCCCATTCCCGGCTGGATTGATAACTTGAATGGACCTTCAGGTATGAGCCTTTTGGCTGCTTTGGGTATCATAAGGTGTGCTGACTGGAACTCTTATGCATTGCCCGACTTCGTGCCTGTCGATAGAGTTGTCAATGCTCTTATAGCTATTGGTTGGGCCACTGCTCAGGAGAAAAGGTTTGCTAAATCAGAATTTTAATTTCAAAAGTATTTTTGTTAATTTCACACAAAATTTAGGCTTTATTTTAATACTTGTATTATTAATATTAGAACCAATGCTGAGTTACTTAAGTCTAACTCTATATAATTCTATTATTGTTACTTAATTTTTTGCACTCTAGAAACAGATTCACTAGATATTTGAGTTTATTTTCTATGAATTGTTGCTCTTTATAAACAATAAACTCTTTATTAACTATACACTCGTTTTTATAGCGTGTTATAATGGGTTACAAAATATAATTATTTTTTAACTTATATTCAGTGAAAATGTGCAGACCATATATAATGTGACTTCAAGTAATGTAAACCCAATAACTTGGGGTGAATGGGCTGAGGAAGGATACAAAGTAGCAATAGAAGCGCCGTCAATACGATTGGTCAGACCCATGATTAAGACACCCATACAAAAAAAGGCACCTATCTTATTCCCAATAATAACTTTGATTTCCCACTGGATTTTTGCATATATTTTTGACTTTATTTTGATGGTATGCGGGCAGAAAAGAATGTAAGTCATGGAATATTTTTTATTTAAGTGCAAATTTTTCTCCAATATAAATAAGTAATGATCTGCAACTGATATAAAATATGATTTGTTAATACGATTTGTAAATATCTATTGGACAGGTTTTGTAAATTATTATTATTTTTTTAATTTTATAAAATATTTCTAAAGTATTTCTGCAAAAATGTGGAAAAATATTTAATTAAGAATTTTTATTTAAAGTTAATTTTTTAGAAATAGTAAAAATCATAGCAATTTGTTTTTCTTTATCAAAAGTATGGTTAAAATCACGCATAGAATGCAAAGCGCTATTCAAGTGATTAATTATTTTACGCAAAATCAATGGACATTCAAATCTGATAACTTGATTAATCTCTACAACAAAATGGCTGTTTATGATAAAAATGAATTTAATTTCGATATGACATCAATTGACTGGAAAGCTATGGCAAAAGCGAGCTATTTTGGAAATAGAAGATATCTGCTTAAGGAAAGCGACGATAATATTCCTTTAGCGAAAAAAAGGATGAAAAGGTTGGACTCTTTCGAAAAGTTTAATTTAATTTATAATTATCTTCATTAATATTTATTATTTATTTAATTCAAATATAGAATAATAATCGCTTATTCGATATTCAAATTAGTGTTGATAAGCGTTTTGGTCTATATTGTGATCTCATTGACTCCAATCCATGCTATTTTTGGCTTTATTGGCAAAAACATATGCAATATTACATCTTTTATTTGTAAAGAATATTCTGTTTGTGCTGCGAAGCTTAATTAACTGTCAATCGTTTTTTTGTAATACTTAATTAATTAATTCATGAACTCACTAAATAATATTCAGTATTTTTCTCATTAAACATTATATTCAAAATAAAATATTAATAATCAGGGTTCGCCAAGGGGGGTGGGGTGTGCAGGGGTGTAGACACCCCCTGGAAAGTTGAAAATTTATTCCTTAAAATTTGTCGTTTTTGAACTTTTTGTAGATTTATTTTTCTGAAAGACAAGATATATCTTTTTAACGCAAAATATTATATTTAACAAAATAAATATACATTTAATTTAGAAATTTTGGCGCGAAAACGTATTTTTCTAAAAATTGCCATAGATAATCGCTGAGTTTTCCCGCTGTCCTGTTTTTTTGTTAGAAAAAATAAATTTTAAAAAATGGCGGACAGTATTTTTTGAAAAAAATTATCTTATAAAACCGATGAGTTTACCCTCCCCCTAAAATTTCAACATTTTTTCAGACTTACACCCCCTGACGCGAAGGAGCTTGGCGAACCCTGTTAATAACTAATGCACAGTCGCCCAAATCATTTTGACTGGGCGTATCAAGATATAGCATGCTTCTCGAGGGCCAATAATAAAATTAAAGTTTGGAAAAATAGTTTAATTTATTAATTTACAGATGATCTAGAAATTATGCAACGCTTTTGGTCATCAGTTGCTCTATGTGATTTATTGACATTTTTTTAGTATTGTCATTCAAAATAATTTATTAATGAAATAATTAACACAGTAAACTGTATTCGTATTCTATCAGTTTATAGAGTAATTTAAAATTTATAAATAATATGAAGTTTTCTAAACTTTTTGTTAATTAAATCAAAAACTTTAATCCTTTGTGAACATAAAAATTTGTCAATTTAGAGGTTAAAAATTGCCCCGGCGGTTCGAATCCGGCCCCGGGCCGTATGTTTGGGCACCTACAAACTAACTTTATTGTATAATATGAATTATGTAAAATACATGTAATTGAAATAATCTTTATATTTGTTTATGTAATACTGATGACTACTATTAGATAAATTTTCACAGATATTTATTTTATAATTGTAAATGTAATTTAACTTGAATAATATAAACGTTTTCATCAGCCAACTCATTAATATTCATCAATATATTAACTAATAAAATTTGTTTGAAAATTAGCTTGTTGACTAATGTTAAACAATTAAATAATTATCAATATTTACCTTACATGCATGCTTATTTATCCGGGTTTTTAATGCAGCAAACTATGGTTGAATAACCAGGTGAAACAATAGCTAATGCTTGTTAACTCGCACTACTATTCAGGGAGTTTGAATTTTATAATGAATAATAGACAAAGCTTTTCATCTCATTTAAAGTTGATAAACAAATATTTTATGTTGTTTGGATTTCTATATTTAAAATATCTGAGAATTACAAAAATAGTAATGTAGCGAATGAAGTAAACTTACTAAGTAAACACAGGAAATTAGAGTTTTTTTTAATCTCAAATTCTTTTTCATTGTCTTTATACTGCGCCAAATATAAGTGAATTTGTAATGCAGTATACTGTATAAAGAGTGCAAAATAGTTAATTTTATTATTTACATGGTCATATTAGATTTCACAATATTCTATGGTATTCTTTTTTATAATGTCCGATTTTATACACTGACGTACACTTCTCTCAACAAAAATCCGGCACCCCTGGCATTGGGCTTACTCTCCCGTATGCGTTAACACATAAGGGGAAGTAAGTCCAATACCAGGGGTGCCGAATTTTTGTTGAGAGACGTGTACCTAGCTATTGAATATGGGCAACGGAGCCCAGGGTCAGACCCTCCAAACATTTCTGTCCATTTAAGCATTTTTTTAATTAATAAAATATTCTAATTTAGATTTTTTCCATATCTTGCTCTCAATAAAAAATTTCTGGTCACGGCACCGCTCTTATAATTGAACAGTACCCATAAAGAAATTAGTTTCTTTTGACAGCACAGTATTCATGCATCAGTAGCATTAAATTCTATTGTTGTAGAACAGAATGCAATTCTAAAAATACTATTAAATCAACAATAATTAAAGATTTCATTAATTACACCTCAATACATACGTTTATAACTGTATTAATCCTCATTTATCATCTGTATAATAGTATCTTTCCCTCTACTGACAGCATTTTATAATGTAATGCCCAACCAAGCACATGTAGGCACATATACCCTCATCTGACCCTCATATGCCATATATTTATATTTAATAAAAGTGTTGATTATATTTATTTTTTAAAAATTTATTTATTTGGAATGTCTTCTACTAAACGCCAGCTCTACCATCAACTTATTTAATCCCTACTACGCTATAATAAACTCAATCTAAAACATTATTTTTCGTTTTACTAAACTTTAAAATTATTTTTGATCCATTTTCGGATATTTATATAGAAAAATAGCGTGAAATTTAGACTAATTTATACTTTTTTTTATTTAAAAAATAAGAAAAAGTTATAAGCGATGCATATTTTTAATTTCTCAAAATCGTGAATAAAGTGTGATAAAAATGTTACAAAAATCTAGAAACAGTTACAATGCTACTTTTCTACCCCTATGTAGATTTTAATCTATTTTCCTATTGGAAGTATACCGGTAAGACAGGATAGTATTTTCATAGAAGTTTTATCTTACAAAATAAAATTCAAGATGAGACAGACAATTATATGAGAAACTTTATCAATGTTAAATAGATGCATAGGCTTTATAAATAGTATATATTGTAACTAAATTGATTAACATGTTTCATTTTTGAGTATTATATATTCAGGTTCAGGTTTTCAGGTTTAGGTTTCCAGGTTTCAGGTTTTTGCATACTTATAGTACATTATCCTCAATTTTGATATTATTTTTGAGAAATTTTTTATTTAAACATTATTTCATTTCATTTCAAATAAGTGAAAATAGTTTTCATGTGTTTATGGTTTGACAGCAGTTTTAAACTAAATTAACAATTTTACGAATCATTATTATTACTCAAGCAGATTAGTAATTAAGTAACGTTTACTTTTTAAAACTTTGAACATTTAATTAATATGAAGTGAAAGCATCCTGTCTTCACACAATAGTTTATCGTGAGTTTTATGTAATGAGCTGGTCATTATATACAGATACGTATAGTTCTTATTATATATAATTTAGTATAAATTATAACTCTTTACAATAATAAAGATCGACCAAAAAGTTTATTTTTAAGCAAATTTTAATGCTTAATATTTTACTCAATTTTCATTACATTCAAAAATACAGAAATATTTGCATTGAGAATAAAATCTAAGTCTAATAATACTGTATTTAAGCCTAAAAATAAGACACAAATAAGTTCTCAAAGTTTGATAAGTTTTTTAATAGTGCTCGCTCTTAGACACAGTTTGCCACCAGTGCCGTACTCAGAAATTTTTGGTTAAGACGTACATAGAAATATCAAAGATTTTACCATTTTTATAATGCTACAGCCCTATACATAAATGCATGCAAATGTTTGGGGGGCCTGGTCTGGCCCCCTGTACCCATAGTCAACTACGGTTGTTTGACACTAATGTATTTTAATGCTTATAAAGTTTTTAAATTTCTTATGATTCACACTTATATTGTTATTAGTGTTAAAAATCGAATAGAGTCTGAAAATTTGTTCACAATAACTGTCCCGACAATCGAGTAAAGTGTGAGTAAAATTAATAAACAAAATTGTCTAAAAAACTAATTTGATTTTATGTCTTGAAACAGACAAACATTTCTTATTCATACATGAGATATAAACTGAGTATTATATATATAAATGAAGTCGATATTGAAGGTTAATTAAATTATTTTACCTTAAAAAATAAAGTTTTCAAAACTTATTTTTTAAATTGAATATAATGTTGATTAATGAGAAATAATAGTTTAAAATTAATTAATGAGTTCACAAGTTAATTAAAAAAATTGATTCATTTTAAGTTAAGGCTTCGCAGCACAAACAGAATATTGTTTGCAAATAAAAGATGTAATATTGCATATGTTTTTGCCAATAAAGGCAAAAATAGCATAGATTGGAGTCAATGAGATCACAATATAGGCCAAAACGCTTATTAACACTAATTTGAATATCCAATAAGCGATTATTATTCTATATTTGAATTAAATAAATAATAAATAATTAGCGAAAATAATTATAATTAAATAAACTTTTGAAAAGAGCCCTACTTTTGCAATCTTTTTTTTGCAAGAGGTATATTATCATCGCTTTCCTTAAGCAGATGTCTTCTATTTCCATAATAACTTGTTACTGCCATAGCTTTCCAGTCAATTAATGTCATATCGAAATTAAACTCATTTTTATCAGAATCAGTCATTTTGTCGTGAAGATTAATCAAGTTATTAGATTTGAATGTCCATTGATTTTGTATGAAATAGTTCATTACATCCAAAGCGTAATGCATTCGATGTGTGATTTTAACCATACTATTTCATCAATAAATATAAATTGTCATAAAATTAACATTTATATGGAAAAATTAATTCATCGCAAGAGTTGAAAACCCTCTTTTGCCAAAAAATATTTTAAAATGATTAAAAAAATATCTAATTTGCTTAACTTGTTAAGAGCCAACTGAACAACTATAAGATGCATATTAAATATTAAATTTTAAAAATTAATTCCTAAATAATAACAATGTGTAATGATGGGAAACATTAAAATTTAGAACCCCAGTGATATCTAAAATTGTATGCATCCGACCCAATGATATCCCATTTGACATCCCATGGTTTTGGGAGTAAGATTTGAAATACTATTTGAAACCTTTAGAATTTTTCATTCCCTAATGTAACGCATTAAATAGTGTTGACATAAATAAGCAAATTTTTCTTAGGATTTGATTCAAAGAAAAATCAATTCACATTCTATATTTAAACATCTTTATAACCTGAAAATATTATATACAGTAAAAAGAAACTATAGCTTACATTCTTTTCTGTCCGCAGATCATCATAATAAGGTCAAGAAAATAGGCAAAAAGCCAGTGGGAAAGGAATCTTTTTACTGGATTATAGATAGGGTGAGCGCTTCTTTGTTTCGGTGGTCTGATCATTGGTCTGACCTGTCGTATTGACGGCGCTTCCTGTGCTACTTTGTATGATTCTTCACCCCATTCGCCCCAAGCAATTGGGTTTACATTACTTGAAGTGACATTATATATCGTCTGCATATTTTGCTCACTGAACAAAAAAACAAATACATTATCAAAAAACATATCAATAATCAAATATTCTGTAATTTATAGATTTTTATCAATTGTAAAACAACTTATAAAAAATCTATAAAATTGTTGTCTTTACAGCAAAAATAAAATAAAACAAAATAAAGAATTATTTGTGACTTATATATAAAAATGTGAGCCTTAATGTTAAAATGAAACTTAATTTTTATGGAAAAACAAAATTTTTTCTAAACATTAAACTTATCAAACCTTTTCTCGTGAGCAGTGGCCCAACCAACAGCTATAAGAGCATTAACCACTCTATCGACAGGCACAAAGTCGGCCAATGCATAATAGTCCCAATCACCACACCTTATGATACCTAAAACCCCTAAAATTGTGACCCCGGACGGGCCGTTGAAGTTATCAATCCAGCCGGGAATGGGCTCATGTTCTGCGTTCATTACAATTGAAGGTCTGACTATTGCTGTCGGGAATCGTTTGCATTCTTCTAATACTAATTTTTCTGCTAATGCTTTAGTATATGTATAGGTATTCGGTCTGCCATTCATTAGATGTGGTGTTAGAGCTGCGAGTGATTCAGGAGATAACCATCTATTTAAAGGAAAAAATAGATTTTTATATAATTTTAGTTTTACATTATTTTTTATATGATTTAAAGAGTGTAACAAATAATGTTTAATTGAAGTGTTTTTTGAATATTAGTTTAAATCAATTTTCTATTTATTGATGTTTTGAGTGTTACCACACATAAAATTCTACTTCTATTATATATTTGTTTAAATTACAAGAACTTAAAGCAATTCTTTGTTAACTAATGAGACACTAATGAAAGAAAATATAAAATTTCATTCAAAATAAGTTAAGTGTACTCATAATAATCAGATAATAATAATTGTGATCACTAAATAATAGTGAACTAAAGCCTGTTGTTTGAGTACAATTCTTACGATATAATAAATCTTCAAAAATGAAAAGTTATTTAAATTAATTATTTCAAAGAATATGGCTCTTCAGCTATAATTGTTAGAGATTTAATATAATAAATGATTAATTAATCATATTTTAAAAATAAATTATTTTTCAGCTGTGGGTTATACAATTAAAATAGTATAACAATGTTATACTATAACATTATATAAGTTAATTCACATTATAATTAAAACGTCTCAATGAAACTTAAAAATAAATGACGTGTTGAACCTTCATCTCTAATGATTAACTATAAAAGTGACTGTATTTGAAAGATGAAGTTCTCAAGTACAGTGAAACCTCCATAAGTTAAATATTCCCAATGTTAAAAACCCTCTATAAGTTAAACGTAAGACCCGATTCACTTCCATAGCAACACATTATAAAATATATTCTATAAGTTAAAAACCTCTGTAACTTAAACGTAAATTTTGGTCCCAAACCACTTTAACTTATGGAGATTTCACTGTATGCACTTTTGGAATGCTTTTTGTGTACTGCAGTTTAAGTAACTTAATTATTTTTATAAAAGTAGATTGACTTGTATTAAATTTAATTAAAGTAAGTAAAACTAAATCTTGCTTTAAATATTAAATATCTATTTTCTATTTTGTGGAGTATTTGTTTCATTAAACTGTTAATTAGAAGTAATTTATCATTTATGACTTGTAATACTGGTACATACAGTATGATTGTATGGTACAGTACTGGTACAGTGCAATATACACAGACCACAAATATGGGAGAGCAAAGACCAAGGACTGGTGGGAGACTTTTTGTTTAGAAAAGCATACAGTATATGGCAGATAATGCATGAAGAGTAGGCTATATTTTCACTTTTGCGTTCATTTATATTTAAACTCCGATATAGTAAAGTTGGTCCCAACTTTCAATATAAAGGGGATAAACTGTACTTTCAGAAAGATTTGCAAAACACTTCATTTTTAGACCTTTCACTAATAAATAAACTTTTAGATTTAATAGAGAAATAGTGTAACGAATTTCTAATTAAAATAATTTTGACATAAATCATAAAAGTTGAGCATTAATAAAGTGTCATATTTACTGAGCAAGTTTGAGCAGTTCTCTTGGATCGGTTGACACCTCGTAGAACTTCTCATCAATTTCTTGTCGCTGACAATGAGAATAAGCTGTTGAGCAATGTATAAAACATGATAAGTTTTTCATCTCTTGGCATAAATCCACGACTCCTACAGTTCCCAAAACATTGTAATCCAGACTTTCTCTATGGAAAAAACAATTGAAAAGTGTTTAATAAAATATTTGAAAAATGAACTGATAGTTAATGGAATTCTCAATTAAGAGTCTCAATAAAAATTGTTTGTTTATAAGTTTGTTTGATTTAAAAAAAATTAAGGTAAATATTTATATTAATTTGCATTTAAACCTATTGAATATTAATTTATTGATCAATAAAAATAAAATAAAATCTGATGGAAACCCCATTTTATATCCGGCACAAAATTCCCTAATCTATGGGTTAGTTGTAAAGTAGAATTTGATCAAAATTGTAATTTCAATGAAGTTATGCAATAATTGATACGGTAATTAGAAACTAATGAATAACAGCTATTTATTAAACTTGAACACTTGCCAATGTATAATAAATAGCACACTTGTCTCAAATTATTGCTTGTCAAATTAAAAAAATAATCAAAGTTAATTAATTTTAAATCTAATTTTTGAAGCCTTGAATTTTATCCCACTATTTATTGAAGATTTTATCATTTTATTCAAAACGTTCATATAATATCTCTGAAAATTTATGAAAAAATAAACTTTCTTTTTAACTATTTTGCAAAAGTTTCATCATTTTCTCAACTGATTTATATTTAATAAAATACACATTTTTTGCAAAAAGACTTCTGTCACGTCCGACCATTTCATTTCTGAGTGCATTCGCACTTATGGCAAAAGTTTTACTCAAATTCATCTCATTAGCGAAATGTAATGCTCAAGCATTCTGCGCTCGAGCACATTATATGTTGTTCACCTAATTGCTATAGCATTATATTTTATTTTTTATATAACATAACATTGTAATATAATCTTTAACTATTAATATATAATATATTTTGAAAATTTTACCTTGCTAAATAAGAATGCAAAAAAATTTCCTGTATTACAAAAATTATTATCTTATAAACTATGCCTTAAAACTGATAAAAACAAAATATATAACTATTTAAATAATGGTATATATGGTTGGCTATCTGTCAGAATAAATCTCCACCGCCGCCCACCGCCATAGAGCCAAGACATGATGTCTGAGCAAATTATTTATTTAAAACTATCCATTTAAGCAAAAGTTGCATACTTTTTATGCGTGTTTTTAAAGCGAACACATCAATCATGTTTAATAAGAAATCTGTGCACTTTTCGCACTGATAGTATCTTTTGAGTATATTAAAAAATTTATTAAAAATTTGTTCGCCTTTGATAAGATTTGCTCACTGGGGGTCATTCATTACTAAAATTCTATATCAATAGTTAATGTTAATTATGGTTATAAAGCAAATGTTTTTTCGTATTACTATTTTATATTATATTAATATTAATATTTGTTCAGGATATTCAGTGCTCAGTTATCGCGCACATGTACGGACATAGATTGATCTTAAAGAACAAATTTATGTAATATATAAAGTATATAATAAAATTAGATTTTCTTCCCAACTATACAGCATAGATCACATAATTTTATTTGAAAGTCTTATATTCAATAATATCTAAGTTACGAAAAAAGACGTTCTGTCACGTTCTGCCCATAAAATTGAGAGTATATTTACAATTTGTCTAAAATATGTCAATTAACTTCATTTGAGTTTAAACGGTATATTCATTTTTTGAGTTCTAACCTATTTTCCATTTTTTTACCAGGGATAAAAAAATTGAATATTATATTTTTTAGATACAGTACTTCATGATCTGTTTATGGTTACATTCAATAATTTAAGACAACTTAAAAATGATTAAAGTTTACACTTAATTAAAAAAATGCAATCCTTACTTGAGATGAGCGTCAAATCTAACAGAAGCCGCGCAATGAAATACCACATTAGTGTGATCTATAAGTAATTGCCTGTCAGATTCTGATAGTCCCAGACCTGATTTCGTAATATCGCCATCGATTGCAATTACTTTTTGTTTAACTAAATCGTCTTCATTCAGTAAATAAGAAAAAGGTGGTGTGTTTAGCAGTGAGGTTAACCTTTTATTACTTGGAATGTCATTTTTAGACCGTAGTAATATATATATCGTATCTATGTCCCGACAGGAAAGCAATAGTTTTACTAATAAAACCTAAAAATAGAAGTCACAAAATTAAGTTAACACTTGTTTCCATTAATTGAAAATATTTCTATCATTTTAATTCATTATTTAATCTTTAGTTTATATATTGTATAAGAGAGAAACATATTTACATATTATTTCATTTAATTATCAAATTTTTGTTTTATTTTATTAATAAAATTTGAATTTTTAAAAATTATTTATATCTCAAAATTCAAGTCATCTAAAAAAGTGCTTAAGTTTTATTACTTAATAAATAAAATACAATAAAAATAACTAAAGTTTTATTAAGAATATGTATAGTATTTTACGTACAGTATTCTTAAGTAGAAAATAAAATAAATTAAAAAAATAATTTATCTTAAAATCAAAATAATGATAAATTTTCAATTCGTTTAATAAATTGACTAAAAAATATATAAAACAAAAGTCATAAAAATAGATTAAAATGAGACTTAATTAAGGCCTGTATCACAAACCAAACATACCTTTCCTACAAAACCAGTGGCACCAGTGATAAAAATCGATTTTTTGCTATAAAAC
>JAQGCH010002515.1:0-12490 GCA_034699485.1 Nanhermannia elegantula
GTATTTGTTATTGTTATACAACATATATATAACTTATACAAAACTGGTAAACTTTTAGTACTAGCTGTTGTGTAGATATTTATGTACATACTCTATAACTAAGGCTATGACTTATATGTAACAAAAGTTTTAGTGATAAATAAACTTTTTCTGAGCGCTAATGTCAGTCATGTAGAAACAACACAATTAAAGGTTGTGCATAACTGAAACATTTGTGTGCCATAGAATTGAGCGGAAATAGCAAGACATTCAAGTGTATTCTTATATATATTTTTTCTACTCTCTTCTTCATCTATCTCTCACTTTCACTCTGGGATTGGATATATTTATATAGTTTTATATATAAATATGGTGTCATTTCTTATATCACAATCCCATTTCCGGACCTTTACTTGTGATTTGTTCATCTGGAAGAACGATTCTCTTATACATTGAGTCAATTTTTGTGTATATCAGCCAACAAATGAAAGAATTTATATTTTGCAAAAAGGGCGTAAGTATTACTTAATTACTGTGTCACTTACGCCCGTTTACTAATAGTTCATTATTCTTGTTGAATAGACGAAGATATATTTTGCTTTCCTATTCGTTATAATATTTGCCATATTTTTCTTATTTATCTCACATTGAAAATATGCGATTAAAGAAAAATCAGAATAAATAAGTTTCATTCACTTTAAATGACAGGTCTTTAACTTAAAATCTCTTTTTTTCGTCATTTTTCTAAGCGATACCTTTTTTATATAAAAAAAATAAAATATAAGATCAAAGAGACACGAAAAGTAAGTGTTAGAAAATAAATGCACTTTCGAATGAGTTGACACAACTTTTTTTTTATTAAAAGAGTGTATAAGAAGTTTCTTAAAAACATTTCTCAGTAACTGATTCTGATATTTGAATCTCAAATAATTTGTTTCACTTTACATGAAAATGTAGAGAATATTCTGCTTTTTTTGTTTGACTTATATCTTGTTGAGTATAAGATTTTTTAGGAAAATATTTGAAGAAATTCTGTATCAGACAAATTGTTTGTCTCTATATTTTTTCGTACAATAAAACTGAATAATTTTCAGAGAGAGAGAGAGAGAGAGAGAGAGAGAGAGAGAGAGAGAGAGAAAACTTCTTTCTCTTATTCCTTATACAGAACTTACAGAATTGAAGAATGAATTCTATGCCGTAACGCATTCTAATAAGAGATTTCATTTTCAGAATATTTTCCTTTAATTTAAATAATAATTCTTTTGCTAAAAGGATTTGTTTTTTGAGATGGATTTTAATTTACATAATATTAAATTCTTTAACACAAATATAATATACAAATTATAATAGAATTAAGCACACGTTGAAAACAAAAACAAACAAAAACTTTCATTAAATTCCAAACTCAACACACATTTAAATTACAAATAAGTAATTTCATTACAGAATTATATTCAAAAATTCCTTAAATTGCACTCAAAATCACCTTAAAATAATATCCACTCTACATATGATTAATTTCAAAATTTATTTACATTTTTAAAAAATTTTACCTAAAATACTATCCCATTAAATAAATCACTGAATACACGCAGAGATTAGACCGACATTTGTATATAAAACCCAAACAATTGCATAATTATAACAATTTGAAGCATATAGTTATCAAAGAAAATATTCAGAATTTTTGTGCTCCTATTCAGCTCTCTATCTCAATCTCCTGAATGCCATACATTACACTCTATCTCCATGTTTATTGTCTGATGGAATCTTCAGTAGACAACTAAATATCATTTGAAGTGTGTTTGTGTACTGAAAAACTTTTGGAGTGGCAGTCGATTCAATTGGATCGCAATATCAGTAATTAGTTACTGAACTAGATGTGAATCGCATTTGGAGAAAGTTTTAATCCAATACAGAATATTATAGATAAGCATAACCATCAAAAACTAAATAACTTAATAAATAATTCAAGTATTTTAACCTCAAATGATGATAAAAAACAATATATAGTTTTCATTATATAATGAATGCTAATGTTTAATAATCATTAATAACTTTTTATATCAAATTTAGTTTTTTTGCATTCAGTTATCAGTTCATTAATTTTTCTCGAGTACACACTTAAAAATATTTGATTACTATTCGTATATAGTCTGTAGTCATACCAGAGGCTAATTTTAATAGAGGAAAAAATAAGCAATGCTTAAGGATAAGGAGTATAATAATAATGTTTTAATAAATCTTAAAGTCCAGTAGTAATGATAGGCTTTAATGGTGATGATAGGGTTAGGATTTGATTGCGTATAAATATGCATAAAAAAATTTTATATACCATTATTATTAGTAACTTATATCAATAGAATTATATGCATATTTGTGAACACGTTTTAATTATTACTATTTTCAAATTATTTGCACCGGAAATTTGGGAAATAATCCTATGGTTTACTGCTTACGCAGAATTCCACTTTCACAATAAGCCGAAGACCTTTATTATTAGGCATAGTATGCTTTCATTTTGCATATAAATCATAAAATATGATCATTTATGCAAATATGCATTTAAGTTCTGAAAATTCAAATATATACAGTTTTATGCTTTTATGCATTTATGCACATTTGCATATAAATCCAATCCCTAGTAATGACTTTCAGTAGCAAAATGTTAAGTCAAAAGTTTAAATTAAAAAAAAGATATTTTATAAGACTTGATAAGAAAATGAAATACAAAAGTAATGCAAAATTTATTGGATTCCGATTTAATGCGCATCACAAGTCTTCAGGGGTTAAGCGTTAGGCACATAACTGACTTGTGAGTTACAAAAATAGCAATAATAATAAGTATAATGAATAATAAATGTTTAATTTATCTAATATTCGACTCTATTCTGGAGATTATATCTCGTAATGATTTTCAGTCAGTATACTGAAAAAATATATATTAAATCAATATTAAATTGCGATCACGTTTTGTAGATATATATATCGCTTGAATAATATATTTTTTTCCTCTATTTTCGGTACAATTTATTTTAGTAGAAAAAAAAACATTTTTTCGGTGGAATTTTTGTACACTTGCATAACTTTCTAGGGATTTAAGCCTATCTTTAACACAATTCTCATCTAATTTTTAGATTTATTTTCTTTTAAAGTTTCAGTAATGAAGGCAAAAGTTTTTTTAGAGCTATAATTAAGTGCAAAAAATGTTATTTGACGTGAAATCTAGTAATTTATTTGGTTTTCCGCCGCATAGTTTAAAATACTAGTCAAATATTTTGCACTCTTTCGCACTCTTGAGTAGTTATATTTTTGCTGAGAGCATCGCTATTCAACTCTTTATTTTTTAAACCCATCTCATGAGAAACACGTCTTTCCAATTAACTTTTCCAACTCTTTTTGATCAAACACTTAGAATAGTTTTCAAAATATTAAAACTAGTGATTGGCAAATAATTCCGAAAGGAATGGAATGGAATAAAGATTCATAATTTGAATATAAGTTTTAATGGGATTTAATTCATTTTAATAAGTTATTCAGACTATGGAATTATAATGCAGTTACCATAAATTTTTTGTAGGGGCGGATATCAAATTTGACTGCTTTGACTTCAATAATCCAAGTTTGACTCAAAGTGTTTCTAATATACACTTAAATGCCTTGAAATTCTTAGAGGCTTTAGACCTCCAGGGCTGGAAATGGGATGGGAATGGAATTGGAATAACAAAATATTATTTACTTGTAATAAATAATATTCTACAAAATTTATTAATAAATCCAATACCAAATAATTGATAAACTTGTGAAGCAAATTAATTTAATTTGCAAAACTTGGAATTTTAATGATATCATAAATATATATCAAAATTAGTTTTATTGGAAATAAATTAAAATTTTAAAACATTTGTCTGCGTTAATGGAATTTAAACTATAATTTTAAGCACTTAAGAATGAATTAAAAAATTTTTATCACTAATAAGTAATTTCAGATTTAAAGTTAAGGGTTAAGGGAGAAACTTCTATCTTATTCTTGATTCTATACCTAAATGGTTATTATATCGTAATTTATAATAAAATAGTAATTATATGTATTTATTTTTTTTATATTATGATTAAAAAAGATTTTCTAAATTTTCATTTCACTTTAATAGCAAGCTTTCAAAATAGGAATTTCTTACTCTTTCGTTAATATAAATATTATTTAATAAAGAGAACACATTTATGCCAAAGAGTGAGAAAATAATTCAAAAAATTTTATCTTAATCTAAAAATTTTGATTTTTACCTAAACTTAAATTCATCAGTAATTAACATAAAAATTATGGTTTCCTAACGTTAATGAACATATTTTATTTTTAAACTTGCATTAAAACTGATTAAAATATTTTCCTCTTACATAATATTGATTTTACTTTAAAAAATTTGAACTGAATATTGAATTGTATGCAAAACAATTTTGAATACTATTTCTCAATTCAATTAAAAGCATACTCTGATAGAGTAATAAAAATAAATCTAAATATTATATTAACCCAAAAATTTCTTCTTTAGGTAAAATAATAGTTAACTTAATAATCTGAGTTACACACTATCGAATGTTGCCTATCTTTAAATAGTAGGATAGAGAACAAGAATAGAGGGTTAGAGTGAGAAAAAAAAACTAATTCGCATAAAACTATGATTAATAAAACAGTTATTAAATATGACAAGTGAGTGATTATGATAAAAAAGGGATTGCTTTCTCTCTATCGGATTATGCCATATACAAGTTTTATGAGTTTATGAAAGTTTATGTGTGTAGTCGACACAAAAAAATAATAGTCGATAATATTATTAATAATAATAAATTTGTTCTCATGAGCGCTATAGAGTGGTCCATAATTTCTTGAGAACATTTTTTTCTCAAGTTATAACACGCGATATTAGCTCTTTAGGGTAGGATTTCTAGTGCATGTATTACAAGCTGATTATCTATTTTTCTCTAGATTGTGTGCAATTTTGTTTTCGGAATAGTTATTTTGAAATTAAAAAATTAAATAATATTTAAAGAAAAATGTTTTGAGGGTCAGTTTTAGTAAAATGTAATTTTCTGAAGATTGAACAAATCAATAAATTAGAGTTTAACCCCCATTATAGTGAAAATCCGCTTATAGTGAATCACTAATTACCCTAAAAATTAAAAATTAGATATTTATACCAAAAATAAATTTTTCAAAATTAAAATCTATTTTTGGGACATACAGTCATTCCCGCTTATAGTGAACGGGATAGTCCCTCAAAAACCGTTTACTATAAGCGGGTATTTACTATAAAAGCGTTCACTATAAACGGGATTGACTGTACTGTATAAAAAAATAAACCAATAAATAGTATGCTAAACAAACCTAAAACAAATCCATCTTTGGCCCATTGAACTGATCCTCTTTGATTGCCAATAGCGCACTGTAAGACAACAGAGCCGCCTTCAACGACATCGACATTTGGCTGCGGACGTGTTTTAAAATACTGCTGATGATGGAGTTGACAATTAACTGCAATGAGATAAGAGAGTGGGATAAGTTAAATAAAATAGAAAAAATTATGTGATAATATCAATACTGAGGTTTTGTTTAGGGATTTCAAAGCCATTCAGCACTATATAGTGCTCTAATTTCTGTTTATGTAACGAAACAATTTTTCTGCATCTCTTTCTGCCCAAACTCTATCCCTATCTTATTCTGATGGTTACAAATGATAATCTCCAAAGAGTAATAGCATGAAAATTCTTAGGGACTAATGAATGGCAGAAAAAAATTTGCATCTCATTAAAAATGAAGACTTTTTGCTTAATGTGTGATGAATGGGAAGAAAAACTCTTTTTTTGGTTTTTATTTCTTATTTCTTTTAATGCTTTTACATATTTTGCATAATATATTAGGTTTAGATTTAGTGCCAGCTCTTTCTCGTGATATTTAAATACATTATTATTATTAAATCTGTTACTAATTTTTGACTGCAATTACCGTATGATTTAATTTTAATGTTAATTAGTGTCTCAAAATATAAATCCACTTTTAGCTTAATTATTAAAATTGACTATAATTCTAATATTTTATAAATTCTTTATGACTTCCGCCCTATTGTTCATATAGATAGTTAAGAATTATTACTTAATTCATGTGATAAAAAAGTTATTTAATACTAATCTTATCTTTAAAAAAATTTATTTAAAAGTTAGGATAAGATATACTTTTCTGCAAATTTTGATTAATTAATATTCAGTTTTTAAAAACTTAAATGGGAAAAAAATTTTAAACTTAATTTAAGCGCTAAAATAGTAGTGTGAATAAAAAAATTTCGTCGAGAGACAAAAAATGACTTTTTTTAGTTAACTATATTGTATATTCATTTAAGAAGATTTATCATTCAATTTCTTACACATCCTGTCATTCGGTAAATTTGAGAGAAAAAAATAAACATTCAGTAGTGATATGAAGAGTAAGTTAAGAGAAAAAAGTTTCAAACGTCAAAAACCTGAGGGATGAATAAAATACTGCTTCTATTTCGCAGTTTGTCTCATGTCTTATTTGATAGCAGAGAAAAAAGCCGTTTAACTATTATTAATACATAAATTTATTTAATTTTTTTTGCTTTTTTGGGTTAAAGCCAACTTTGAGGAAAGTGATGGAAATTGAGAGAGAAATAGTGAAAGAGGACGCGAGAAAAGCGGTATTATATAAGGGATAAGTTTACAAAGCGATGTTTTGGATGGAAAACAGATAGTTTTCAGGAGTTTTTGAAGAAGAAAAATTGTTAATTCAAAACACTGATGCAGTAGTGATATAATATGGCATTGGAATGTGTGGAATGGTATGGAATTAAAGAAAAAACTATTAACTTCACTAAAATGAAATCCAGAGTAATTTTTAGTGAAAATGAAATGAAAAGTATCGAAATTGTTTACGATATTAATGAAAGGAAATTATTTAACATAGAAATTGTGATTTCATTTGGAAGTAATATAAATAGCACCCAATTTTGAGTAAAAATGAAATTATTGTTGAATATAGATTTTAATTCTATATGTTATTTATGTGGAATTAAAGTGGAAATAGATTTGGAGATTTTTCTACCACTAATTACTAATACACTCAAAAAATTGCTTTGAATTTTGTTTACCCGAAAAATGTGTTTTTTGAAGACTCCGAATGTGTTTTATGGCTTAGGTTTGGCAGCGATACAAGAGCTATAAGACAGTAGTAATCATTTTAAGACTGCATATCAGCACAGTATATGACTACTGCCATGTCATTAACATTTTTCCTAAACACAGAAATTAAGGGTTCATTTAGAGTAAAACTAGTGTACGGGTGAGTTAAATAGGCAAATGTTTGCTACTATTGATAGATAAATTGCTTAAAACTATTACTAAAAATATATAACTTTTGTAGTTTATATAAATTTAGTTATTAGTGGAATAAGTTGTTTAGTTAGTTATCCCTTCGTTTGCAATGCAGTGACTTCTGTTTTAAACAAAGTAACAGATAGTTTATGCGCTGGTAGTAAACGATTTTTTTCAAAGCTCACGTTTTTTGGATTTATTTGATTGTAAATTAATTGTAATTTCCAACAGAAGGAAAATTTTTCTCACATAATGTCGTGATCGGAGTTTTTTAACCGATCGGGTTATTAATCAATGTTCGTCACGACAATTAAAATCTAATTTTTATTAATGATTTTTTCAAAAATTGATTATCATTTTCATGACTCGCTGTTTAGAGAAAATTATTTTTTAATCAAACAGAGCATATGAAACACATTTTGCTCATCAAATGAAATACTTATTTAAAACAAGAGTTTATATTTAGTAAATAAACAATTGGCAAACCATACAGAGCTCATAATAAGCCAAATTCCAAACATCTTTTACTATTAGCAAAATGTATCGCAAGAATATTCTTAAAGCTAAATATATTCTTATGCGAGTGAGAGCTATCTTAACAAAAGGGGAATTAGAAGTGGAAAAAATTCAAGATTAGAAATAAATATATATTTCAAAACTAATGTTATGAAGAGGAGGATGAATAAATTTAGGGATTAAGAGTAAGGTTGCCAGACCTCCAGGATTAGACTGGAGTCCATATGACTTTTCTACTCTCCCTAATGTTATAGTAAACGGTCTGATATGTATTTTAAAATTCAAAAAATAAGTGAAAGAATGCAAAAAGCATTTAGTATTGAATTTAACGAATTATCGTACATAACAATAGATTCAAGTTTTGAACTAAAAATTATAAGTTTTTGGTTAATAAAAAAGCTGCAAATCTAGAGTCTAGAATTTTTTCACATTCGACAAGAAATATAAAAATTTTAAACTAAAAATATAATATTTGATCTCCTATTAAGGTTTTTCTCCCGGATGAAAATCAATTAAATACTGGTAACTCTGGATCAGGAGTCCCAGGGCTTATAGTTTTGCTAATACTGCGCGAAACACAAAACAAAGAGAAAACTAAAAGTAATGATAGCGTCAGAGAGTGTCTTTGTTTACAGAATGTTAAACGATATATTCCACCTGCGCTGCTCTTTTGTCGCTAAAACTTGATGTCACAGAAGTCTTTTAGGGATAGCAAAGAATTAGACATTTTAGACAGTTTGGACAGATGTATGCAAATGGTATGCCTTTATAGAAGCCATTTATGGCATCCCTAACGCGATGGAAAATAATAAACTTTTGTTCTGCTGTTGTTTTAAGGATCAAAAAATATTTTTACCACTAAATAACTTCATATAAAAACTAATTTTGTTTAAAAGCATTTCACAATTTGAGAATTCTTTGCGCACAAAAAACAATATTTTCTCCGATAATAAATTGGTATAACTTTTGCTCTGCTGGAGAGCACTGTTTAGCTGAAAATATAATTTTATTTATTCCGTAAACTTATTCGACTAATACGGATATTAAAAACTTGTTTATTTTGCATATTATTAATAATGAAAAAACTGTTAATTTTATTTGTGGCCCATATTTGATGTAAAGTATTTTGTGGGCAGTTAATGATATAGTATAGTATGCATTGAATAAATTTTTTTATCTCTATATTAATTATGTTTTTATAACTTCTTGAAATTCAAACTTATTAGATATGGTCTCAAAAAATGCTAAAATTTTATAATTTTTTTGATGGATTGCGAGCCAAGTCAAACGAATTAATTTCATGCCCCAAATCACTACATATTTATTATAATAATTTATAAGTTAAAAAAATTATAAATTTTAAGCATTTATTACGAAAATTGATAAAACTTATAATTTTTGAATACAGTGGTGATGAAAAAAATTTAGTTTAAATTTGATTCAAATTGGAACTAAGGCTACAAAAAATACTATAATTTTTTCGCGCATTCCTCAAAAAATTTAAATGATTTGACCTCAAAGTTAATAACAGTCGTCACATAATTAAAGCTGAGAGAGAAGAGAGAGAAGAGAGAAACAGAGAGAAAACTTAATTTAAACTAATTTTCTGTTTCCCCTTCAGAACACTTGAATTAAACTAAACTCAAAAACTAATCTAAATATTCAACACAGCTCTTAATCATTTACAATACAAGTGTTGGTTTTAATTAAACTGCGAAAATGAAGGGCTGAATAACAAAGGCCTCCCCTTCTATTCAATTCCCAAAGAATCACATGAAAAGGGCTCACATGTGCAGACCTTCCCATTTCCTTAATTTTGGTTTATTTAAAAAACTGACAAAACTTCTGTCATATAATGCATTAAATAATCAAAAAAGTCCAGAGAGAGAGAGAGAGAGAGAGAGAGAGAGAGAGAGAGAGAGAGAAACAGACAGACAGACAGACACACAGACAGACAGAAAAGCCAACCAAATGACACATCGCTTCGGTGTTTCTATTCTTCGTGAAACAAACTTTTAAAGTCAATTCATTTTCAAGCCTTATATTCACTTTTCTGTCTCGATTCACACCAGTGGACACCCGATAGGGAAAGCATTGGATTCGCTCTTCAATTGAGAAAAAATATTTCTTCACTCTTATGCAGTATTCTGTACGTAAAACTATTTTCTGAGAATTTATTATTCCCTGTTATTGTTTACTGACTCTTATTTTACTTTCGGCGACCAATTTATTCGGGTAGAGATTCCTCTCAACACTATTGGGACTATTTTTTGTGCTTTTTATTCTCTTCTTTAAATTGAATATAATGTGATCTCTCTCTCTCTCTCTCGCTCGCTCTCTCGCTCTCTCCCTTTCTCTCTCTCTCTCTCTCTCTGTCTCTCTATCTCTGTTTCTGTCTCTGTCTCTCTCTCTTTCTCTATCTCTCTCTCTCTATCTCTGACTCTCTGTTACTCTATTTCTGATATTTGTTAAGCAAAGCTTAACAATAAAAATCAACACATAATATAAGGTAAAGCTCACGATGAAAAAATCTAATATCAAGATTAGTAAAACTTTTTGTTTTTTGTTTCCTCAACCTTTGAAAATATCTCTCTCGTGTCGTGTCTTTCCCTCTTATATTTTCTGTCAGAAACACGAATGAAAAGGTGAAGCAAAAAAAGGTGAGGATTTGGGTCAGTGAGAAAATGATAAAAGAGATGCCTAGTATTGTACACTAAAAAAATGGTTATACTGTATGCAGTTTTCATCGGCCAAAAGGCACACACTCTTCAAGTAAAAGAGTAGTCAAAAAAGGATCTAATACTAAATGAAAAAATATTTGCTCACTGTTTCGTAACATTTTATTGTCATAAGAGATAACAGCCATGTATTGTAGGCTTGATTTCGCTTTTTTTGGTCAAACGTTTTTTCTCTTCACAAATATTCTGGTTTTTACTAATAATGCACTCAGTTTTTTGTCCCTATCTTTTTGGCCAATTTTATCTATTTATTGTATTTTATTATAAAAGAAAAAAGTTTCTCTTCTTTCAAACTTTAATTACTAAACAATTTTTTGTTCAACTATTTGATTGGCTGACTATGAGATAGATTTTTATATATGTTAAGTGTTTATATATATCAATGTTTCGATTGATATAATCCTTAAATTAAATCAATTACAGAATAAATGATATACTATTGTATCGAAACTTTAGAAACAAAACGACTTTTATTCTCATATAAAAACAATTTGAGACAAAGAACTCATCAGAACTTTTTTGGAATAATTAGGTTGGAGTTTAAAAACTCAATTATAATCAGATATAATGACTTATTTAACGAGAAATAGTCGTCAACTCTTGTTTTGTTTCATTAAATCCATTAAACTCTGCAACAAATAATTAAAGTCACAGTTTTATGTCGTTTACCATTGAATTCATTGTTCAAACGGCTGAACAACAAAAAGAGACAACAGTTTAATAACAATTTTTTTCTCTTTTCAAATTCAATTAAAACCAGATCTGAGAACATAATAAACATTTAACACATTATTAAGAGTAACAAATCTTTTCCGATTCCCAGCCCTTAAAACTTTAAACCATCTCATTATGTATTATAACAAAAGCCATATTATGCCAGTCTATCACATAATTCAAATCTGAAATTATATCAGATTTATATAAATAATAAAAAAATTATTCAGAATTTACTTTATTAACCATTCAAGAGGTCTAAAGCTCTAAACTTATAATTTAAAAAAATAATGAATAATAAGTAGAGATATTGAGAGAAAGAAAACCTGATTATTATGTGTGCAGACAATTATTTAGTCGACTGTATTATTAATAATAATAATGCATTTGGTTTTAATTTCATGAAAGGATGGATGGAATCATAGCTAACAAGTAGAATATCCTATACTTATATAAATAGCAACAGTGGATGGCTGTTAACAGTATAATAACCAAAACTATATTTATTTATACACTAAACTAATTTAATGCCAACACAATTATATTCCCATTGAACTCGTCCTCTGGCAAACTCTCTCACATATAATGTGCATCTTTTCAGCTCATGGACTAGTAATATGTACAGTAAATCCTCTCTCCTGTCAACGGGTCAGCACACAAAACTATAATCCAATTATATGTGCAAAAAATTGATGAGATATAAAAACATTATTGAAATTGTAAAAAATAATAATTACTATAATTTTATATACAATTCTTGTTAATTATTTTGTTTCCTTACTGCCAAAAATCTGATTTTCTTTCATAAAAACTGTTTTAATTGAATCTAAAATTTTTAAAATATATTTTTATTAAAGTATTGAATTTTAGTATTTTGTTATATTACAAACAATTTCCTAATTATTTCTTTATTATATATATTTATAGTAAAACTTTTAGTATATTTGTGTAGTTTATAAACAGGATCGACTGTAAAATTAATTTAATTTCATTTGTGAAGCTCTTTTTCCATTCATATGCATAATTAATTGGATTGAAAACTTATTGTTTAAGTTCATGTCAGGAGACCTTAACTTTTGTAGGCCTTTGAATTGAATTCATTTCTCTTTTCTGTGTCTGTTTTTGTGCACAGCATTTATTTATGAATACTGTGAGAGAGCTAT
>JAQGCH010002516.1:0-12485 GCA_034699485.1 Nanhermannia elegantula
GTATTACAGCTTTAATTGAGTTTTTGTCCAAAACCGGACATGTATAGTCCGGTTGGATCTCTCGTCTGCTACCCGGACAGCACATGATAAAACCGAACAGTCCGATTGAAAACCGGACAGGTGGTAACCCTGACTGAATCCATATAAAACTATTCCCTTATAGTGAACTCCTGCTTATAGTGAACAATTTTTACGGAAGTAATCCGTTCACTATAAACTGGATTGATTGTAAAATTGATATATAATGGTACAAGCAAAGTCATATTAAATTAATGAAACATCATAAATGGCTCCAGTTTCATCCTAATACCTTATATTTAATGTTTTCCATAATTAAAAATATTATAATTTATGACATTTTGCAATCAAATCGGATCATATCTAATAAAGAAGACTTAATTTATGAAAAGATTCTACAAAATGTTAAACGAGAAATTAAAAATATTGAATATTTGAAGTTACATGTGATCATTGGTTACAAAATAAAATTTTCAGTAAAACTCCGTACAGTATCCGTATTACGGAATTTAAAAAATTTGCGTTCAGTAAAGTTCCTTAATTACCATTGTACCGTTCCGTACCGTACTGTATGTTTCCGTATTGCATCGTACAGAAAAAAAATCCGTACGGAATTCAAACTACTTAGAAGTGAGATACTCCTTTTTATGTTACTCGTACCTCAATCTAAAAAGGTACAGCTGCCTGGTTTAAGGTCTAGTCAATTTATAATAATTGGTGGCCGTATTTAACATAAACTATTAGAAAATCTAAATATAATTGAGACTAATATATAAGTCTATATATATCAGTGCAAACAAAAAAGTAATATTATAAATTAGTAAAATATTAAAATTTATACTAAAAGAATAATCAATTGGAAACACAAATTCAATGTAAATAACTCTTTATTCTGTTTAATAAAATTCTCTGATTAATATTTGAATTTAAGATAATTTTGGAAAATACATCAAAATTTAAAGGAATTTCACAATAAATATACAGAAAAATTCAATATTATTATCTTAAAGTAAAAAAATGACATGATTAGACCTATCACCCTATGTTTTATTTATTTGTGTCCTGAAAATTTTCACTAATTTTGTAAAGAATTTATACTTTTTATGGATTTATTAAAATACATTAATTAAAGAAATGTATTTAATTGGATAAATATGGTTTGGTTTTAAATATAATATAATATCTCAAATCATAGCTTTTTAACATTTACTTTGTCCCCCAAAGGGTTTCACTATTTAAGATATAATTTTTTCAATTTTAAAAGGATATATCCGCTCATAAAGAATTTCCTAAACCACCAATTTTAAGAAGAAGAGTATATTCCTATGGTTCTTCTTTATTATTCTATCATAATTGTTAAACATGTGTGAACTAATAAATCCTAGATTATCGTATAAATTTTTTTATACATGTTTATTCAAAGAATCTAGTTACCTGTTGATAGAATATGATATAAATATGAATATTACAGTCTAAAACTTCTTCTCTATAGAATTGGTATCTTATTTTGTGCAATTTCTTCATTAGATATTTGGACATATAATTTGGTAACATAGTTAGTTACATAATAAACTGTAATTTACAAAATAATTTTTTTGGATATGGCAACCATCGAGAATCACAGTAATTTTTTCATCATTAATGCTTCTCATAATGTATTTATACATATATTTTTTCCTACTTGATTCTCGATGGGTGCCGTATAAAATAAATTCTTGGAAATTTATTTTTGACGTAATTTTTGAAATATTTAATTTTTTCAATCACCAATTTTTTTCTTATAAATACATTGAAAAATAAAATTTTTAGAGAAAAAATTTGTCCCGGCTCATCCCGTGGTCTTTCAGCGTTCTCATGAATTAAACTTAAGCTTATTTTTAATCAACATTTCAATAAAAAAATTTCAAAAAAATCGGTGGTTTAGGAAATTCTCTTTGAGTGAGCGGACATATCTTTTATTTATTTAAAATATCACAGGAGCAACAGAAACACTCGTTATATTGTAGTAAACTTTGAGTTTTATAATCATTAAGTTTTATACATTAATTACTTCACGATATACTAGTATTGTATAATACCTAACGTTGCCAACCGTACTGGAATTTCCTGGACAGTACCAGAATCGACCTTTGTGTCCCAGAAGAAGGATTGGGTCTTTCAATGTATGTCCCGAAATGAAGTACGAAATTTTTATAAAATTGTTTATAAAATATTTGTGTCCCGGAAAAAAATAATAAATATGGTGAAAGTCAAGGAATCACACCCAGGAGAGTTGGCAACGCTAATACCCTTTGTATGTTTTGATTAGCGTTAATTTTGAAAATTGATCCAATATTTATGTTACAATTAAATCTATCCTTACTCTGAAAGCATAACAAAAGTATGAATAACTTATGTACAGTATTGCCTGTATGTATGACTTGTATTAGATAATCAAAAAGGTATTTCTATGTTAGCTAGTGATGGGTGAGTCCCAACTTTTTGATTCAGTCTCAGTCTCAAAAGGCATGCACCCGCCCTTTAATTAAATTGGTATTTGTTCTGCTATCAATTTTATAAATAATTTTATATAATATATTTTCTAATTAAATATAAATTAAATAAATTGCTTGTCACGTAAGAAATTAAAAATTTTCAGAAATAATAGTTATTTTCAATTTTTTACAAAAATGTCAAATGTGATACATGTACTATTTTAAGTTTATATATATATATATTCTAAAAACGCCAAAAGTTAAGATTTTATTTAATTTGATAGCTTCGTAACAAATACATAATAAAATTATTATTCATTTTTAATTATAAACATTTGCACATCAATTAAATAATTAAAATTTTATTTATAAGTATAATTAATTACATTTATAAAAGCGTTCATTCAAATATATTAGTGGTTCAATAAATTTATTAATTTTATCTAATCCAAAATTATGATCAATAAGTTTTTTAAAATAATTGCATGGCATAGTTCATTAAACTTACATAATTATCATGTTTTTTTCTATTTTATAAATAGGTTTATATAATAAGTATTTTCTAATTAAATATAATTTAAATAAATTGTTCGTCACGTAAGAAATGAATTAAAGATTTTGAGCTAAAATATAAATTTATTTTTAAATTTTATCTTCAAATGTCAAATGTGATGAACAAATAGATATAAAGTATTGTTTAAATATCTATTCTAAGCTTCTAAAAAGCTATAAAATGTATGATTTTGAAGCGGAGCACCTTTGTATAAGTTGATAGATATAAGGTATTGTTTAAGTACAGGTTCTAAAGTATTAAAATGTATATTTTTCGAGCGAATAAGGTTTTGCCACAGGATTTGAATATTAATTCTGCTGGAAATCATTTATATAGTATTGGTTTATCATTATTTCCATTTGGGTCTAGAAAACGAACAAAATTTTACAATCCTTTTAGTATTTTCTGGATTAATACAATTTATACACTGAAATGTATTCTTTCATTCCTTATAATGGATGGTAATAACAATAATTTTATACCAGTATTATTTGGAGATTTTGTTTACTTTCTTAATGCGAGATATCATATAACACTTGGAATGATTGTATATGGTTTAGAATCTATTGTCTCACAAATGATTCATTACTATTACTATAAGAATGACATAAAACCTTTATTTCTCAGACCATTTCAAA
Organism: Nanhermannia elegantula; assembly: GCA_034699485.1. Taxonomy (NCBI): domain Eukaryota; kingdom Metazoa; phylum Arthropoda; class Arachnida; order Sarcoptiformes; family Nanhermanniidae; genus Nanhermannia; species Nanhermannia elegantula. The sequence continues at coordinate 3,684 of JAQGCH010002516.1, forward strand.
TGATTTCGGGTTTAGTTTCACCCAAAAGTATTGGAATCACAGATAAAGCAGATGTTAATAAATTGCTTAAGAGAACAAAATTATCGATTAAGTGTTCAGAAATACTTATAGCATCTGCCATTCCGACTGCTTTTGTTGTATCTGCAGTTCCATTATATTTAAACTCATCTCTAATTCAAGTAATATTTTTCAACATTCCGTGGGTCATAGCATTCATTCTTTTCGCACATTTCGGCGCTAATTTTATGAATTATCAAATTTCATACTTTCATATTAATTGCTATTATTTGAAGCTAAAATTGATTCATATAAACAATAATATAAAGAAAGATTTATTGACAACAAAAAAGTGTAATTCTTCTAAAATACTTAATATATTTCATTCATTGAACTCAATTCACAAAGAAATAAATGAATTTAATAATAATTATTGGTCTGAATATCTATTATTTAATATGATTTTGAAAACAACACTTATAGATATGTTATTATTTTATGCATTATTCGGAGCAATAAATATATTAATAAGAATTTTATACATTTACTTTGCATTTGTTTATTCATTAGTACTTATTTTCATATTAATTTCCGCTTCTTCTGTATCATATGAAGCAAACAAATCATATAAACTATTGAACAAGTTATATGTCTATAAAGCCTGTCAAACAAAGTCTAAATCTTCTCTAATTATAAAATTTAAGGTATAATCAAATTCAATTGATTTTATCTTTTATTAAGCTTTAAAAAATATAATTTTGTTTTTTAATATTTAACAGTTATTATCATTTATCGAGAAAGTTGGGCAAAAAAAGATTGGATTTAAATGTTGGAAATTTTTTATTATTAACTATCGTATTGTTTATGAAGTGAGTTATAATTATTTGATTTAACGGTTTATTTTTTTAAAAATATGTTAAAAACTTAATTTATAAAATAATTTTTTCTCCATTAGATAATTATCATAACTATTGTCTGTTTTATGAAAGTAATTGACATATCTTAGGACTTAACTAATCATACTTTACTGCATAAAAAACAATTTACACTCCATCCCGTTTATAGTGAACACCCGATTATAGTCAACAATTCTCTGAGTGCATGCCATACAAATAGTATATATTTATAGTGAACGCATAGATATAAAACTAAATTTTTCATTTGTTAATCGAAGTGAAAATAAAAAATAAATATTAGTTATTCACTCACTTGTCAGTAGAAATGAGACAAATTTATACCTCCTTTTGAGTATATCTTTGAACTTACACTAAACTCGAATAAGTTTCTCAAAACTATAACTTAAAAAAAGCTAATGCTTTAGTAAAACCAGTGTGGTGTCAACGAGAGCTTTAACATAGGACGGTGTCCTTTTTTTCACTAAAATGAAACATAAATTATGTAACAAATATATCCATAACTTGCAGCCCAAAAATATATGATTCAATTGTATAAACAATTTGAAATTTTAATTAATTTATTCAAAATTTTAATTAATTTACTCAAAATTTTAATTAATTTATTCAAAATTTTAAGAATATTTCTTAAGTAAAATGACACTTTCATTCATGTGATGAAATATTTACCATTTGTTGATTAATTATAATTATATTTATTAAAAAATTACCTTAAATTTATTGATGTATTTATTTAAATAACTTTTTATTAATATTTGATTTGAAAATGGTTTAGTTAACAACCATTATTTGTGCACATGTTTGTGATTTGATATATAGTCAGTTATTGAAAAGTTAGGATCGACTCTACATTACATTGATTACAGTGGAGTCAAATTTAGAGTCTGCGCACTGAATCAGTTGAAAGCATTGATCCTAAGTATGAGCGTTTCAAAGCGTACAGAATAGAGGAGAGCATTAGGTCCATTCGGGCTCGGGCTGTAGCTAAAATGTCGGGCTCGGGCGGGCTGGGCCTTATGGCTGTATCATAAGCCCGAAAGAGCCCGAAATTTTTTAATTGCCTTAATAAACATAACCTACAACAACATAATAAACCTAATTTGTGTTATTTGTCTTTAAAAGTATTATACAATTTTGCGACCGCAAGAAAAGATCAAACTTTTATGGCATTAAATCATTAATAATAGTTTACTTTTTTCATAATTATTATTCATTTCTTAAATATAATGTAAAACTGTATTTTGTAATAAATGTCTGAAAACTATTAAATAAAAATGTTTAATACATATATAAAATTATGATTAGCTTTGAATTTATTTAATATTCACAAAACTTATATATAACTCTCTCAAACTTAATATTTGAATTCCTTATAACTTATAAGTTATAAAAATACCTATTTTTGTAAAACAAATATATAATTATCTGTACGAAAGGTCTATATAGTACTTATTTTTGAGTACACACAAAATCATCAAATAAACTAAACTCAACTCTCAGTTTTTTGCCGTATTGACTGACATTTTCATGTATTTCAATGATGTGATTGGCCCTCAAAAGTTGCTGTTTTGGTTAAACCAAAACTTACACAACACTTACATGTCTTTCAAGAGCGAACACATACTCTTCTGGTGTGAATCTATCGCCAGTTCTCATCAAATAGATCACAAACATGAGTTGGTTTCAAAATACAACACACGTGAATGTCGACTATAATAAGGCTTTTTACCAGAACTCTGGTTTCCAAACAAAGTAGTTTTCTCTCAGACTCTTAATAAATATTAAAAATAAATAATCTTTTGTTAAAATAATGTTTTCCGTCACTCGATTAAGCGCTGACCAACTCTTCAGAAGCATTACAATCTCGTGATTTGCCCTTAAAAATCACCAAAATCTACACAGTCTATCACGAGAGTACAGTCACGGAAAAAATAGCTTGCAATTGAACCTACGATTCATTTTAATAAGACTTATCTTTATTAGTTTTCGTGAAAAAAGATTAAAAATTTTAGTGATAGAGTCAACATAATCTGCTTTTTAATGATTGATGATTCAAAATTATGAATATTTATATTTGAATAGCAATATAGCAAAAGGATTAGCAGTCTTATCAAAATTAATAATAAGTTCAATTGCAAGCTATTTTTTCCGTGACTGTACACCAACTTTTCTGCTGTAAATCTATTAACAATACTAAATAATTCTTAAGATTAAATGAAATAAAGCAAAATAGGTGTGAATTACATTTTATTCATTATAAAACATTATTACAATATTAAAATAATTGAATTACATCGAAATTCAAGTATTCTTATCAATTATAATAAATATAAGTTTGTATTGAATTTGGTTGAACTACATGTGAAATCTTGCCTTCATTTGAATCATTAATATTGAGCTCAATTAAATCATTACTCAAATTAAGTGCAATAACAACAGTCGCGTTGTCGGGTCTCTCAAAAGCAATTGTTTGAAACTTATCGATGTGAGAGTTTTCAGTTACCTGTACTTTAACTGAATCTGGTATTAAAAATTTGCTGAATTGTCCCAAAGCATAAAAAGAGGGGTTTTTGTAATACTCTTGAGCTTTAGCGTTAATAATGATGGGTCCATAAAAACCGTTATTAACCCAGCTAGGTCCACCTTTCTCATTAACAACCAGATTCCAGTGAACGAAACCGGTTGTAAAATGGTTTAAGTACTGATTAAATTAATATAAAAATAATTGATTAAAACAAAAATTAAGTGTAATTGCAATTTAAACATAATTAACATACAGTCATCGCAGTGTCAGCATATCTAACAAAGGTGTTCCAACTTCCTACACCATCGGTATCGGAAGCTTCAGTCATGAGAATATACTTAGTTGGGTCTATTTCATGTGTTTTATCTAGATTAACTACATTTTCGGGGTTGTCCGCATACCAGTGCACAGCAGTGCCCGACACATATTTAGCCGCATCTTTGTCTGATAGTATAACTTTGGCCCAGTCTTGGATCTCTTTTCTTTGGTTATCAAAACACATCAAATTAGTTGTGTTTACTCCATAGCCTGCCTTCTCCAGAGTTGGCCCCAAATCTAGTTTAATGAAATCTCTTTCGAGTTCTGGTGTGATTTCCAGACTGTTGTAATCAGCACGTCCTGGTTCATTCTGGGGGGTTAATCCCCAAATTTCGATTCCGTTTGCTTTATAAGCTTCTAAAAATCTATGGTAAAAAGAATTATTAATTGATATTTCTTTACTTCAAGTCATATCCCTGTAAATCCATTTTTGTCTATGACAGCTATGAATTGTACCAAAAGCTAATATAAACTTAACTCAATGAGATATACTTTAGTGCAATACAGAAGCTTCAGTAGCATCTGTAGCACTGATAGACTAAAAATATAAATTTAATACTAAATTTAGTTTTTTCATAGAAAATGTAGAAAACTTTTCATAGATTAACAAATAAAAGTGTTCAAAAATTGTTTTCAACTGAAAATAATAGCAGATTATAATATAATATTTGAAAGAATTTCATTTTTAAAGTGGAATTATGGCTAATATAAGACTAGATTTATGACAACTTAAAATTTTATCACTTTGTGGTATTTTTACTAAATTTTGTACTAAATTTAGTGATCGATCAAATTTAATAAAAACAACGCTAACTGTTATAATTAGTTTTGTTTGATTATAAATAATATTTTTAACAATAATAGCGATACTTACTTAACAAAATAATTGGCGTAAATCTTATAATATTTTTCTCCAGGTTTGCCTTTTAAATGTCCGCCACCAAAAACCTTGTTATTATCTTTAAGCCAAGCGGGAGCACTCCATGGACTGCCAAACAGTCTTATTTTGTGTGGACTCACTTTGATGGCAGCCTTTATGTATGGAATCTGAATATTTTGAAAAATTTAATTTTATTCAATTATTTTAAAAAACTGCTCCAAAATATATTAAACCAGAATTAGAGGTCTATAAACCAAATTCAGTATGAAATACATAATTAATGAAGAAAAGTTAAAACCCAAACACAAATAATGTTGGGTATGTGTTTGGGCATGGGTTGGGGTTTGGGTGGGTATGGGTTTGAAATTTGCTAACTTTTCCTTTACTATACATATTGTTAAATATAAATTTCTTAACAAACCTTAAAGTCGTGATCTTCTTGCGTAAGATTAAAATGTTTTAACTCGTCGTCATTGTCCACTTCCGAGTAAGAGTAAGGTCGGGGCGAATAATCACTGCCTGCGATCGGAATTCTACACATTGTATACTCAATGCCTTGATCTGAAAAATAATCTCTGATGACATTGTCCTGAAGTTTAGTTGGAAGTAATTTCAAGTTAATTCCTGTGGAATCAGTAAAAGCTCCGCCAAAACCCAATATTTTCTGCAATTTTTTGCTTCTGTCGATAGTTATTGTTTGTGATTTGTTTGTGTGATCGCTATGTGTGTCACCGAATTTCAATTGTGTTTCTTTGAATCGATCACCACTTTTAGAGGTTTCGAACAAAGTTATCACTCCTTTAGTAGTCTTTTTGATAGGTTCCCAATCATCACAATGTGTTACATTACAAACACATACAGTTCCTCCTGTTCCAAAATCTCGAGGAGCACAAGGAGTGCGAGAATTTGCTAAAATAATTAATATAAATGCAGTACAATTATAGATCTATTTTCAATTAGAAATCATTTTGCTATTGCGTTATGTACAGTGATGTTTACGCTATGCGTTCGTGCGAACATTGAGGGAATTATAAGGCTATAAAATTCGATTTGGAAAATGAAATTCCTTGAGTTTATCAAGATACAAGTCAGCTAAATTACCTGAATTAACTATTTTAAAAATGAGTATTTATTACAAAATAATGTATTATTTAAATAAAAACTTTGCCTTATAAAAAAACATTTTAATATTTAATAAAATTAAAGCTTTTGCGAGATTGCTCAGTTTAAAATTTGATGCTAGATGCTCGCGTTCGCCACAAAACCCCAAATGTTCAAACGTTATGTATTTCAATTACAGAGTACCTCACTATTATAGATAATATGCTACAAAAGAAATACGCAACTTTATAGCAAGGCATTCACTCAAATTTTACTATCGCGAGGCTTTAATATAAACAAACAATTTTGATTTTCATTAAATTGCTTTATATTAATAAAATTTGAAAGCTTACCCAGTAATACAAAGCTCAATAACAGTGCTATCAATAATATTTTCATGTTTTTTGTATATTTAATTGTGAAATAATTGTATTTATACTAACATTTAAAAATCTCTGTGTTATCTTTATGGGAAATTGAGTGCATGACTGATACATGACTGTATCCTTTTAGAATTTAAGTCTATTAGAAAAATCCTTTCTTACTTCAGCAGACAAATTCACAAATTTTTATATCGTTACTGTTATTCAGTGAAACAGCGTAGAGTAACTGTTGCCTCATATATCTTTCGACTACTTAAAAAAATAAAAAATAAATTTGTTATACAGATGTGCAAAAAACTTATCGTAAAAATTACTATAAAGTTTACATAAGAGATATATTTTATTTAAAGTATGTAAATACTTTTGATCAGCCATATATGTAGTTTATTTTTTAATTAAGTTTATTGCTTATCATAAAACCAATTTTCATGTTTAAATCATTATTGTGTTAAATGTCAAACATCATTAAATCATTAATGTATTATCATTAGTAATGATTCATTACTATAAGAACACAATACTAAACAAAAGAATATTAAATTTAGATTTTATGTAATCAATTGTTGGCCTAATGGTTAGAGTTATGGAACAACTAGTAGGTCAATCAACTTAGAATTTAGTAGGACTTTAATTATTTTTTGAGAAATTCTAAATTTTTTTAATTACACTGTACAGATTATTTTAGATTTTGTTTTTTCTATAAGCGGGAGATTTTTTCGGGTTTTATTTTCAAAATCTTTATTCGGGTACATTTCGAGTTTTATAATAAAAATTCACAAAGTTTCCATATTTCATAATTGAAAAACTTGCAGTCAATATTACTATTTAAATAAAATATTGTATTCTTTCGAAAATTATTGATGCTATCAATTGCAAAATTAAAGGCATAACTGTTAAGATATATACTTTCATGTATAACAAGATTTTCCATTGAGTTTTATTAAATGTTTTACAGGTAAGTATATATCTTAAGGACGATGCCCTTAATTTTGCTACTGGTAGTACAAGGACCCAAACATAATTTTTTTTAATGCAATAGAAAAACGAGTTTAAAGCTATTAATTTTAAGAAATAAAACTTTACATGTTTACATCATTAGAATAACAAATAAAAAACAGATCAAAATTGTAAATTATCGGGTGATTCGAGTTAAACCGGCAGTAAAATATTTGCGAGTTTTTCACTTTTTATTGGGTTAAACCTGAAAATATCTGTCCCTAATTGTACTGATTATTATCAAACAGATAATACATTGAATTTTCCTAACAATAGTACATTTGCACAATACTTTTTACCTAATTTCTCATGAATGTTATTAAAGTGACCCTAAAACATATCGTTCTGGGATTTTAAGTTATTTGGAGGTTTATTCATAGAATAGAATTTGATAAAACTTAAGAAAATACCAGTAAATTTATATTTAATATTGTTTTTCATGTATTTCACGTGTAAAGTAATCTAATTCACATGTACAGTTAGTTTTAAATTGTGATCCTGTAACAAATCATAACAATTCTGGGTAACGTAAAAATGGCTTTGAAAGTTGCTTTGATAAGAAAATTATCAAAAGTTTTCTGCCTTTACAGTATTGTGTGCAGGTATTGTGTATCTCAACTTATACACACCATACACGCGCCTGTTTTTTAGATGTGTTTAAAATATTACTGTTTAAATTCCCAGAATTGTTATGATTGTGATAACAAATAATCTAAATTCTCGTTTTTAAGTGAAAATAAGTTACAAAAAAACTTATTGAAAATAACTTATTAAATAGTATTTGGCATATGTTGTATATTTTATATATGTTTTTTTATAAGTTTTTGTTAAATTTTATTTCTAAATCTCATTTTTTAATTAAAATTCCAAAATTAGTACTATATTCTTCAGATCATTTTATAAATTTTCTGGGAAAATGTATATTACACATGTACTGTCGGTTTCAAAAGAATTTATATACTCCACTATAATTAATATTTACTAGAGTAATTTGTTTCAATGTGTTTTTTACACAGCTGCGTAAGAAAAAAATATCTTATTTTTTGTTAAGATAGGCGGAATATATAACCAACTGATAAATACAATGCCTCACTGATTAACAGTGACACTGTACATATGTCTGAATGAGATGAAATGGGAAATAAGGCTTTTCCAAATAAATTAAAACTATAGACCTAAATTCTAAAAGAATACTGTCATATACTAGACATACAATAAATTTCCCATAAAGATAACACAACTATATATCAATCTTCAGATATTAGTACAAACACCACAATTAAATGTACAAAAACATGAAAATATTATTGATAGCACTGTTATTCAACTTTGTATTAATCGGTAAGCTTTCGAATATTAATAATACAAATTAAGTTTATCACTGCTTTTATGTAATAGAAAATATTGTAAAAAATAGTTTTGATATAATTTGGGCTCTTTTATAGCAAAACCACGTAATAGTCAAACGTAAGCCAATGATATTATATATAGTTTATTTCATTTATAACACAGCATATAGTGTATTAAACACATTATTAAATGAAAAACAATAACTAACGTTTTGCTATAAAAGGGGTCAAATTGCATACCAATGCTTAACTATAAGAAATTAATATACAGTTAAACCTCCGTAAGTTGAACATAGGATAGGACCAAAAATTTTGTTCAAGTTAGAGAGTTGTTCAACAT
>JAQGCH010002517.1:0-12485 GCA_034699485.1 Nanhermannia elegantula
GCTTCAGTCAAGTCAATGACTTCAGTCTATTACCGGTAATACAAAAATTTTGAAATATTACTGTATAAGAATTTGGGTGTTTGTAACAATTTTGGTTAAATTTGACACTAAAATAAAATCTAAACTATTAAATGCAGGATCTTATAACTCATTTTCTTAATTAATAAATTGCATGCTTTTATTCTCTACTTTTAAAAACAGAAAATTTTAAAATAAAGATGTTATCACTATTTCTTATATTTAGGTCCAAGTTTTCGTTCACCCAAAGATCCGAATGATGTTGAAAGTAAGAATGCATTATTAACTGCGGGCACGTCCAAAGGCAACAATAATGTCAACCGACAAACATATACCGCAAGTCATCAACTATCACAATTATCACAAATAAGTTATATAATTGGAAGCGATTGTGAAGATAGTGAGTACTCAAATATATTATTACCAAAACAAGTCAATTGCAGATAAGTTTGATCAAAATCGAAACGTTTTAAGATAACGTATTGATGTTTTAATTCGTTAGATTACGGATTACTCCTGATCTAATTAATTAAAAATATCTCTTCTAATAGAATAATGAGTTTAAATTGGCTTATCTTTTTGAAAAAGAATTATTTTAGGTCAATGTTATTCTGGCGGAGCCAATAACTTAGATACGATTTGAGTGACACCCATTTAAGTTACATAAAAATGTAGAGAATTTAATTCTCTATAGGAATATGAAGAGTTCATGTCAATATCTATTATAGGGGGAGCTAGAACTTTTTTAAGATTAAGCCTGTTCAGTTACTCTGCCTTTATTAGAGGTATTGAAATGCGACTTCAATATTCCTCTTAAGCATCAAATTCTCTATACTAAAATTAATTTTTGTAAGCGTGGTTTAAAAATTTCAATGGTTATTCTTAGTAAATCCCATAATTAAAATTCTGTGTCACGTACATTATGCTTTATTTAATTTTTTATAAAATTTGATGCAGAATAAGAATATGAACGTCCCATTTCAATGTCTCTAATAGAGACAAAATTAGAGCTCTACGTTTTTTTGAATATTTATAATTTAAATTGCTCTAGCTCCGACCCCAAAATTGATAATCAAATGAAATTTGCATATTTTTATTCAGCATTAAATTATCTTCAATTTATCATAAGTTAAATAGGCGTGGCTCAAATTTTATGTGAGTTATTGGCTTCCGCCAGAATAACCACTGCGATTATTTTTATTTCAAAATAATGTTTAAACACTTGAAATATTTTAAAATGCTTCCCACAAATCATTTGTGTGCAAACTTGTTTTAAGCCATATATGAACCAGATATGGACAAGGTAGGGGTTTACTTAGGGACTGACCCCTTAAAATTTTCAGAAATTCAAAAAGCTTAACTTTGGCCCCCCTGTGAATTGTAGTTTTATGAAAAATTATATTTTTTAAAAAAGTTTGTCGATTCTATATATCCTTCAATTAATCTGCAATTAATAACTGCAATATGCAAACTGATGATTATTTATGTTATTTTTCAAAAGGAAGCACTGTTTAAACAAATTTCTTTTAAAAAAATTGTTTTTGAAAACAACAACCCTTGCTTATGACCCCCCCCCCCCCTCTTGAAATATCCAGAATTACAAAAGCTTTCCCCTAAAGGTTTTAAATTATTTTGACAAATGTTTTATGACATACAACAAGTTAACTCAATGACAACTTAGCAAAGTTCTAACTTAATGTTCTGTTTAAAGCTTATAATAACAGTAAAATGACTGCTTTAATGAATTCTTTAAATGAAATACAATACCAATTACTTTGACATCTGATTGAGTACACAATTTCTCGAGTGATATGTATGGAAAGTAAGAATTTTTGATGTTTTTTCTGTTAAATTGTAAATTACAAGTTGTAATTATTGTAAGCTATTATCATAATTTATGTTAAAGTCATTCATCACTTGAAATCAAGGAATTCAACTTAACTTTTAATTTTCACAATCTCTCAAAGCATTGACAGAAATTTCTATTTATCACTCATTTGAGAGATAACCAAAAGAAGATCTAAAAAGTACTAAATTTGAATTATTAAAAACAAGAAATACAACAAATTGAATCTTTCTTATTGGCTAAAAGATGAATTCATAATCATATTTAATAGAAATTAGATCTGAAATAAGGCATGAATTATAGATTTGATTTTGAAAAGTAGAGTAAAATGATCGCTAGTATTAGTTCTATGTTTATATTCTTGATTTGAAATAATATGTTGTCAAATGTCATATAGAAATGATGGTGCGATCAGAGAAACTGTTGAAATATGCTCTTCGAGAATAGACTATGTGGTGACTAAAGATTTAATGTATGCAAAAACTAAAATAAATTTTCGATTATTTGTTTTGATTGCCAACTGTGAGACCCGTACTATTTAAAGTATTAGAGAACGGGTTGTTTGAAGGCATTTAAAATGCTATCAATGAAAAACATGGTCTTTTGAAAATAGTATGATGGGTAACATGATGTGCATCAACATTACTTTAAGATAGAGTCCATATTGTAAACTAAAATTAGCATTAAAAATAGAAATGCAATTACACGGAATGCGCTCCTATTCACTCATTGTTTACATTAACCAACATAAATGTTACTCTACTTGATTTGTAGCAGTCAGACAAATAAAACTTTGTTATGTTTATGCGCATTTCCTGACCAAATCTATGGTCTCTATCCATAGTTTTAAAAGCAGTTTTTACTTTTATGTCTACACATAATTCTATACGAAGAGCAGAATATTTTTACAAATCAAAACTGTGAACAGCTCTCGAAATAAAATGTGTGAACATTGAATTCTGCTTTACTCAAACAGTAAATACCAAACTCTAATGTAAGAGACGGGCTTGTGATGAGTTTTTACATGTAAATCGAGTCAATTTTAATGAGTGTCCCAATGAGTGCTCCATCAACTGCTTCTGTCATTGGAGAGACACGTGTTTCTCAGCAGATACCACAAACACCTACTAAGAGAACTACACCACCACTGCCAGTCCCACCGATTCGGACAGTGTCTCCACCCGAAGAAAAATGTTATACAGGTTCTTAAGCCTTTATTTTTACTACTATTTACTTAACGGATGAGTAAAAATAAGCTAAATATATAACTTGTCACTCATTTCACTCTTTCAGCTAATTTGATGAAATCTTGGAAATTAGTTATTTTTTATTTTTCCGTATAATTAACTTAATAGTACCCTAATATTGGCTTTAGTTTCTATTCTTAATAAACTACTTTACTATTTTATCTTTCATTATGAAGTCTAAATGGATGTAATTATTTATGTTTATTCTGATCTGTAATTTTCTGGGATCATATCTCAAAATGAGATCGAAATTATTTTTATTTTTAAAATACTTTTTCATTTACTATGAGTTACTTATGACAAGTGTTGACGTAAATCTCGACAAATTATATGACTTCTCCTTTATATAATCTTAATTCAATCTTAATACTAATATAATAAATTAGTATTTTGTCACATTTTTATCATATACCTGAAAAAATTTCGAAAACCATCAATTTTTGAAATATTGAAATAATTTAATGACTTCAAGAACTTTTAAATTTTTAATTAAATAACAGCAAATCTCAGTATAGGTGCAAATGAATATTTTATGTGAATATTATCATAATTATTGGCATCAAAACTGTTAAATTAAATTTGAAGATTTGAAAGTAATTTATGTACAGATAAACGGCTAGAGTACTATTCACATTATATAAGACCATCTAAAGATTCTGGCCATAACTTCGTAACTTAATAAACAAAATTTTTACAGAATTGTTTCAGAAAAGAATTATTATATAAAGCAGATGATGGCATATAAGCAGATTGCCTTTCATTTATTAAATAACACTCTTATTACGAAATTTGATTTTTAGTCGCATTAATTTTTCCATTTTAGAAGAATTTCTCCCTACAGTTCAGACAAAACTCTTCAAACTATTTTTAACGTCTTTGGATTTATATTTGAATTACTTTTTATTAAATATCAATCATTGAGTGCAAGACTAGCCTTTCGCTCAAATAATAAATACCAAATTGAATGCTTAACACTTAACAGTTGACGCTTTTGGTATTTATTATTTGAGTGAAAGGCCAATCTTGCACTCAATGATTGATATATCAAATATTAAACAAATTTTAAATAATAAATGAGTCCTTTATTATATTTATGGCTTTAAGCCGATGGCCAACAGAGTAGAATCAAAGCATCTGTGTTAACAACACTGAAAACAAATAATAATTCTAATTTAGAAATAAATAATTTATAATAGGAATAACATTTACAGGGAATTTCATCTCAAAGTAAAGAATTCAGAATTTAGAGGCTTTCAAATATTATTGAACTTTTAGGTTTATAAATATTCATTTATTAAACCTTTTTGTAATTTGTTTATTAGATCTCAAACTAATTTAGAATTTATGAGTTTGAATTAGTTGAGCTAATATGTGAGTGGCAGTGCTCATAATGTTCAATACGGTTCAGCATACAGTACTTTTATGTATTATTCAGTATATCTCTAGAACAGAAAATGTGAAAATATATAACAATATGTAAATTTCAAAACAATTAAGAGATATTTTTTTGACACCATTCAAATTATTTGAATAATTATAAAAGAGATCATTTGTATAAAGACCGGATACGCTGTAAAACACTCATCCAAAACAATAAATCTCAACTACTTTTACTTCCTTAACTACTTTAATGGATTATTTTCCAAGAAATTTTGAGAGCCTGTTAATGCGTTATATACTGTAAGTTGTTATCGTTAGACAAGACTTATCGTAAATTTAATCCAAAGCGAAAAGAAATCTTTTATAATAATTATTATTTTAGTCTTTATGCTATTCAGAAAAGATTTATCGTTCACATCATTTTGCATTTCATAACAGCATTAAATGGCTTCTAATTTTAAAAAAATTAAACATAAATATAATATTTTAGGAATATTTTAATGATTAGGCTTAGTTTAAGAGTAAATTGTCTTTTATTACACAGACATCCGGTGTTTTAATGAGCAAAACAATAAAACTCTGCAAATAAGTTGTTTGAATAGAGTTTAGATTAAATGTGAAACAATTGATTTTTGAGAATCGTTGAAGCCCTTCATTTGATGCCTTTACCCAAAATATTTGCTATATTTGGTGATATACTATATTTTTTAGTAGTAGATCAAGCTTTTGGTGATTTTTTATTGGATGAAGTAATCGAATATAATAATAAAGAATATAAGATTCAAAAACTAGATATAAAATTATGAGAAAAGAAAGTTAAAGCTCTTTTGTTGAAGTTTATCTTTTCTGGGTTGGTTCCAACAAAAAATGCAAAATGGTTTTTTGTTTGTGGCGATGCAAATGATGCGAATGCTTCATAATTATCGCCTATTTTTTATATGCTCTTCAACTAATGTCATACTAATTACTGTATATGCTTTAGTGGGAAATTGATATGTAAGTAAACTTATTTCAAATAATTGTCTGACTAATTGAGCTAAATTTTATTTCAATGAAAAAAATAATATTCAATTTACAATTGATTAATGAATGGATTCGCTGATCTTTTATTCATCAATCATTTCACTACTCCTAAAAGAATGAGCTGAAATGACTAAAAGAGTTATTTCAATAATTTATTAATAAAGTTGTACTATTATTATAAGCGATATTTTAAGCGACTGATCAGATTGAGCTCAAAACGCATTTTTTATTGTTGTCTTTTTATTTGAATTAAGTCTTTCAATATAACTAATCAATTATTCAACTATAAACTTCAATTATAGAAAATGTTTTTCAGTTTTTAACACATTAGACACTAAAAAACGTTTTCTTCAGCCAGCTCCCTAATGAGAGGAGATCTCACTGAAGCCCATGTTAAACCAGTGAGATTTTTTACAGGGATAACCCCGTGTCGGAGTGGGCAAACGCGTCGGACCATAGGGATGTTAAAAAACACTGAGTATGTGGCCAACATATAGCAGAGAAAACTGGACCGCCTGAGGTTCGAACTCAGGCACTTTGATCGAGAGTCGAAGCCATAGCGCATTGCGCCAGTCCTTCTCCCCATTAAACACTATTTGCTGCAAATATATGTAAAACAATTTCAGTCTAACACTAATCATTTCATTTAAATGAGATTAAAATTATATCAGAGATATCTAACTTTACTATAGAAACTGATCATTCGGATTAGAGAACCAAAAATTGTGAAAAAAGTTTTTCACTTTCACAGATTTTTGGATTTTGATTTTCAATTTCATTTCAAGAAATTCTTCTATTTTCGTTTCACTTTCACATTTTCTGTTTTACAGCATTTTAAAAACTGAAGTTTCTTAGGATAGTTTTGTAAGCCATTTAATGTTGAAAAATATTTAAAAATCCAAAGAATAAAAAATAAAAAATTCTGAATGGAAGCGAAAATATGGACTTATTTTCGCTTTCGATTTACTTTCACTGATTTTTCTATTTTGACTTCACTTTCACTTATTTCACGGTATTTTTGGATTTTCACTTTCATATTGTGAAAATGAAAGTAACCTTTGATTCTTTAATTCGGATCAATTTAAAGTTTATGTTTCAGTTGAAAATTGAAATTAGAGATGATTTTCATATGTCAAATGTCAACATTAAATATTCTGAAAACTCCACCAGTAAGAGGTTTTTAGTTTTCATTATATTATATTCTTATAAAACTATGAGCTTATGTAATATTAAACTAATTAGAGATAAAAAAGATAGTGTTTCAGTCGTTTAATTAATTTAAAAATAAGAGTAAATGTATTACAGATTACTTGAATACCACTAAAAATTTAAAGAATAAAAATATAAAAATTAGTGAGTATTTGTTTTCCTTCATAAAAGTGGAACATTTTTCTCTCTCACTTGAAAGCACTGCAAAGAGTAGGTCTTCTTTCTTATCTTTAGTGCTTTAATACTTCAAATAGTTTTAGAAAAATGAGAGAAAATGCGGTTTTGTATATTTATTTCGATTCAAAAAGCCGTAGAATGTGAGCTATGCGTAAAACTACACTCTTATTGAATGAGTGTCTCAACCATTTTAAATATTTTACAAAGAAAACTAAATTAGAATGTGATGCTCTCAGAGCGATATAAATAGTAAGCTCTTAGAAAACAGTGAGAGATAATAAGCTGACTTTAGGTTTCAAAAGTATTGGGTTCGACTGTGATGTGTATGATATGTGTAGGGATAGGGCATGTGTGTCCCCAAACAAATTTGCTATTTCCCAACTAATGCCAACATTTCTGTTCTTTTCTTTCAATCTTACTTCTAAACCACTTTTATAGAAAGAATGAGTGCTTCACTTCTCACAAATTGGCTCTAAATGTGTTTAATTTTTAAGATAATACTTAGTGATAAGAACAAACTTAAATTAACTTAAATTTCTCTCAATTTAAGATACATTAGTGTCTCTTTAGTTTTTCATTTGTTGACTAACATTCTTATTCTTAGTGATAGTGCAAGAAATATATTAGTTGTTTATCAAATGAAATTGCAATGGATTCGATCTCAAATCCAAATACTAATAACGGTCAGAATGTAGCGGTTGTTGATGTCGTAACGTCAACAAGTAGTACATGTCCACCGACACCAGTTCCCGATCAATACGCTGTTGTAAATCCAAATTCATTTAGCTCTTGCGCATCATTAGCTACTCAAAGAAATGCTGTGTGGAATATGGGTGTCAATAGTGCTATATCTGGTATTTCAATAATAATAATTATTATTAGTTATTTTTTATTACAACCAATTTATGTAAAATTGACGGAAAATTTTTAATCAAAAATAAAAAAATTATAACTTATTTAAATAAATATTTAATCGCTTTAAATGATGGATCTTTGGATTGTAACTTATTATACGTATTATTATATGTAAACTAAAAAATACAAATTTCAAACTTCAAATTTATGATAGTTTTATATCGCTATTGAAATTTATTAGCTATCGAAACCTCATTTCATAAATGATAAGAAGTTAATCTTTTTATTCGGAAATCAATTTATTTGAATATTGAATAAACTCTTTTATCACTCATATAGTACTGACTTTAGCATTAAAGACGAAAATGAATTAATATTTATCAAATCACCTGATAGGCCATCAAGAGTCTAAGCTAACAAATACCCCACTTAATTGTGGGAATGGTAGAAAATTGGATCAAATCTCTTCTCATGTTTCTACAGAAGAATTATGGGGTATTAGAGCTGTTTTACTTTAAAACAAACAATTTTTATTTATTCTAATATAATAATTATATTAATGAAAGCTTTGACTTAATAACCAATAAATACAATAAATACAAGTCAAAGAAAAAAATATGACCATTTCAGCACTGTTACCATTACTGGTATTGCAAATTCCTCGGCATTTAGCAATAAAAACTAGTAATAATAGTCATTCTTATAGCCCGTCCTCACTATTGATTTTTTAAAGTAGAGCAAACTTTAAAGTAGACTTTATATGCGAAACACTGTCATTAAATTCTCAAATAATTATATCTCAATAATAGTTTGTTAGAAAATTTTAATATTATCTTCCAGTTCCTTATTTAATGTAAACTATGAATTACAATCTTTGTGATGATGCACAATAACAAGCAAACAGCCTTTCGAGTAATAAAAGTTATTATAATACATAAGATCTTATAAAAAATCCATTAGATATCAATAAATCTAAAGAGTTTCAAAATTTTACGAAATAATCGTTAAAATGCAAAGATTATGCAAGAATTTGATTTTCATGTTACTCAATGTAAACTTTATGCAAAATAAAAACTACAAATACTAGAGGTTGGGTATCAGAGGTATCAAAACACTATATCTCCAGATATTTTAACTAAAAACTCGATTAAATTTTTGAATTCTTTAAAGATAACGTCTTATCTTAGAAGATAAGGTAACATTTATTAGAATGAAAATAAGTAATTGTTTCATTCATTTTACGAAAAAGTCTAATTTTTTAAAAACTCCTAAATGATTGATATTTTGAAAATTATCAGAATTTAATTCAAATAAAAGCCTAAATCTAGAAAAAAAGAATTACAAGATTATTATTGTCTGGAGAATCTTAAATCCTACAGACTTGAGGCTAATACTATATTGGTTGTGAATCTGCAATCGTTCTGTATTCTCTAGAAATAAATTATCCTAAGTTCCCGAGTATAAACAGCACCCATGTATAAACCTCATTGAATTTTCCAATCCGAAAAACATTCTGATTCATGGCTCTGCTCAATCGTGTATTCCAGAATAAATTTAGTATACTCAACTGGCTGTAATAATAGAAATAGAACCTGATATGCAATTTTAAGATTTTATGATAACTTTTTTTAACAATTATTCATTTATATCATTTATATGTTTGATTCAAACCTAAATAAATATTTGTTTTTGGTTCGCACAACGAAATTAACACTAACTTATCTTACACCTATGTCTAAAAGGCCTTAGGTATTAAAATAACGTCTTTATGTCTTAAAATTGTATTTTAAATTCATTGTTACAAATTAATAAACACTAGTCATTAATTCCTTATCAAAAATTTTCTAATATTGCATTCATTTATTGTTTATGTAATTTAAAACCTAAAATGAATCATTGGATTCTTTCCATGATTTTGTAAATCTTTACATTATTGTGCATTACTCTATGACTTAATGCTAGAGTTGTTTACGTTTTACATTTAACAATTCCGTTAAAAATTTTCATTCCGGTCAGTTCCTATTCCGTTCTTTTGAGCAATTTTAATGCCGTTCCAGTTCTGTTCCCGTTCCAGAAACGGAATCTACACATACCGAGTGATCTGTAATCTATAATCAAGTGAATCTCATTGAGCTTATCGCTAAAAATTTTAGTTCTGCGGACCACTAGTGGTCTACAAAATGCAGTTTGAAAACCGATGACCGCAAGCTTTATTTTCTGTAATTTTTACTAAGAAACTTTATTACACTCATCCTCAATGATTGGTTTATCTCAAATTCCAATAAAGTTTGTTTGGGATTTAAACTGATTTTAACATTCATTACATTAAAATATAAATGAATTTTTTAATTAATTAATTTAAAATTGAAATTTTCAACAAAAGTAGCACAAAACTTTATTAAAGTCAAATATTCATGATATATGTTTCGAGACATAATTGTCAAGTATTGTTTTATATGATATGAGATTTTTCAGTATTTTATAAAAGTTTTTTCCAAATAAAGTTTCTCAAATATTTTCTTTATAAAGTTTAGATCATTATTTAGAGAAATCCATGCATATAATGAAATAAAAATTATTAAGAAAATTAGTTATTTGTACTTAATAATGATTATATTGGATAACATTTAATCTCATTTTCATATGCATTCAAGCATTAATCAACTAATGAAATACATTTTTCTTGCATAGCATATAACAAAATTAAATTTTTTGTATATTTTTCTTTTTATTTGAATCGATTGGAATAAATACATGTGAAATGCTATGAAATACAGTATACTGTGTTACAACATAAGCTTACTTACCTTTTATAAGCTTAAATCTTGATCTAATACGCTAATATTTTTTGCATGTTTGTTAGATTTAAATTTAACAATAAATTATTTTGCAGATTCATCTTATATAGTAGTAAAAGTACAATTAAGAATACATGTTATGCAAAAACAAGAGATATGACGGATAGTCTCGAGTTTGAATTTAATTATTAACATTTTGAATATTAATAACAATAGTGAAGTAATTATTTAGTCATTTGAAAAGTGATTTTCATTCGCCACAGATGAGAGAACTCAAGTTAATTCAGTATTTAAATAGCATTAATTATATTTATAGCTGTACTATTAGTAATGTTATCAGTTTTAATAAAAATCTTTGAAAGTAAGTTCGTTTATAATGTCATCAGAAAGACTTATAATCTTTGCTTTTCTATCTTTCATCAGTTAATTTCTTTTTTATTGTTGAGACTGAAAATATTTACATTTCTATTTGAATGAGAGTATCAAAGATTTATTTATTTATTCAACTGATTTAATATTAATAAATCTTAGTTTCATTGAAACTCCAATTAGTTTTTATAATAAACACCGATGTGATAGTATTATTCGATTGTATTAACTTATGATTAGCTCAAAATATCAAAACTCAACTTCAGATAAAATAATATTTTTATAAGAATTACCCATAAAATCTATGAAAAGCACAAACCTTTTCTAATTTGCTTCTGCAGAGCAGAGTATGAATTCATAAGTTAAGCACATAAACAGTTCCTCTTTTTTAATTGCGTTGACAGTATGTTTATATGAACAAAAAGTACAGTACATTAGGTCTTATGCGTTGCGAAGAATATTATTAGTGTTAGTATTCGGTCGCAAGAACTTAAATATAAATTACAATAAATTAGTATTTTTAACAGAACATTAGTTTTAAGGCAATTTAAATGAAATTAATTATTTAAAATATTTAAAACTTTTTCTTGAAAGTAAAACATTTCCAATAAAATTCTTTAATTCTTTTTACTCCGAAATTCACTTAACTATAGTTTGACAACACTTTTGTTTTAGCATTAAATGAGTGGACATTTATGTAAATTATGTCTTAAAATAAATTTTTGGAGACATTAAAATGTCAAACACTGACAAAAAAGCTAAATAAAGAAAACTGTGTTCATTAGCGGTATACTTATTTATTTTCTCAAATATAAATTAGTTGGCGCTCTGTTTATCGGCATTTTATTCATTCAAATTTAGTATAAGAATAAACGTTTAAACAAAAATCTTTGGAAAAATTTTCAGTCTATGCATTGTATGAGACAATGATGTTTAGCGCTTGTGATGATATCAGAGCTCATTCGATGGCTTTTAGGGCGCAACAGATATTTGTCCAATTGGAACAGCTTTAGAGCACTGATAGTTTCTTTAAATAAACCGTAAGAGCTCTAAAAAGTAAAGTTTTGGCGAATATATGATTTCCAACAGAACTCGTATTTATTTATCGTTTTCTATTTTATTTGTGCACTTCTTGAAAGTTAATCTTTTATCGATATATTGATATAACTAATAGCATAATAATGTCATTTGCATGAGTAATATATTTATATGAATCAAATGAAGCCGATGTTGCCCACAACCAACTGATCACACGATTGCAATGTATAATCTGGTCTCAAGTGTGCTGTAAGAAAAGATAGTGCTCTTACAGTTTTCTCCCAAACATTATTCTATAGAAGTTTTGAGAACTATATATTTGGTGATTATTTGTCTGCGCCATTATTTTCTATGATTTGCATTTAAATATCTTTTGAAAAGTGATATTTATAGAAGTGATAAAACATTTACTTATGTTTAGCCAATTCTCAATTATCTACACTTTACAGTCGATCTAATCTGAATGCTTCTGTGTATAAATGCATTAATAATTCTTTACTGATTGCTATTCATTGTTTGTAAAAC
>JAQGCH010002518.1:0-12483 GCA_034699485.1 Nanhermannia elegantula
GTTTCTTATAATAATGGAAAGCATTGACTCAGGCTCAGCTTAGGCTCGGCTCGAGAGCCTTTTCGAGCCTACAGGCTCAGGCTCTGGGATACGCGAGCCGGGCTCAGGCTCTAAGGTTTTTGAGCCTATGCTCTTCATTAGTAATAATATTAATAATTTGTAGCATTGATAGAGCTTATGAGGGGGTATAACAGCACAGCTTAGGACACACTTTAAATAAGAATACTTTTTAAATGATAAATAAATAGAACTCTTTAATAATTATAAATATATGCCTCAATACATGTGCTCTCTATTGCACTACATTATGAACTGTTTCTCAGAGAAGGTAAGAGTTTGTATAGAATTTTGTGAGTCGGAGAGTGTTAGTCAGGTATAGGTTTAGTTTAGTACTTATTATTAGTTTTTGAAACTTTTAGATATGATGACTGACTGTTCTCTCAGTTCTCTCACAATTGTAATTGTGTTGACCGTCGGGTACAGCCGTTTGCGGTGCGGTTCACAAAAATAAACTTTTGTAACACATAATGTTCTGTTTAATTAAAGCCATAAATATTAAAACAAAATGAATAATAGTTTAGACCTAAGATATGATCAAAGTTGGACTCAAACAACACATTAGAACTGATCTTATTTTGAGTATTCGTCAACTTTTTTCTGAGTGAGTAATACTTTAATAGAAGGCAAAGAAAAGCATTCGATTCGAACACTTCGTAGAATTCGAATAATTGAACGCAATTTGATTTAATTTATTAATTGGTGTCTTAAATGTCTTTATTAAAAGCGTTTGACTGTGAGTTCGAATACGCAGAAGAATGTTATACTTATTTAATTGGCAGAGAAAAGGAGAGACCCATACATCACAACAGGTCGTATGCATTGCATAAAAGTTATCAATATATAAAACATGTTTTACTGACATCACTGTACACACAGATCACCACAACTTGAATACCGCGAAGACTTAATCCAAAGAATTAAACTGTTGTGTGTCTGCCATAACTTGTCATTACGGGTCAGATATTTGTCTATTTTTATTTTGGACCTATTTATGGACAATCACCACATCGCTGAAGAGAAACTAGAATTGGTTCTCATCTGTTGTCTTTCAATCGCAGGTTTTATTCATCATTTTTACAAAAAGTTAATCCATTTTTACTTAATTTTTAAATAATTGTTTTCAAAGCAAAAGTTGATGAAAAGGATAATATAATTCCTAAATATAAAGAATTGTTTTCTGTGCCCAATCAGTACTTAAATAATGAAATATTAGAAATGGAGTCAAAAATACTGCAATTCTTTAAATGGATTTTTCTGATCCCGACCGCAGCCAATTATATCGACTATTTCTGCTGCAAATGTATTGAAGATTTGGAATCAAATAAAGCAGTCAAACAAGTGGTTGAAAAATATTTGGATAAAACAATTGGTATTTTTCCCATATTATATCATTTTTAAAATTCTATAACTTTTTGTTTATAATTTTTCATTAAATAGAGACCAAGTTTTATAAGTTTTATCCGTCAATAATCGCCGCCTCGTGTCTGTACTGCACAAGAGATAGATTGAAATTGGATCCAATTTGGCCCAAATATGTTCAGAATATAACCAAATATTCATTCACTGAAATAAAGGAATGCGTTCTTGAGCTGTAAATATGAATATAAATTCAAGTGAAGATTAATTAATAACTTGTAATTATTTAATTTTTATATTTGATAACAGAAAACGATACGATATGTTAATCAATGTGAATAAACCAGTGCTGACCAGTGTTAAAGGCAACCGATTCAATGATTCAGGATTTATAGATTTGGCTCATTTTTAATAACTTATAATTGATATTAAAGTTTATATAATTTAACTAAAAAAACGATTACTTCCTAAAACTTTACTGTACAGTATATTTGTATCTAAAGGAAAATTATTTATTTATAATTAAATTTAATATTCATTTACTATAATAACTACAAAAGTTTGCAAAATTGTAATCAATTAATTTTAAAACAATTAATGGAATCATAACTTGATTGAACCCCTAATTATAAACACCTTTTTTAATAAAATCTTTCATCTTTTTGAGTAAATTAGGCATTAGTTCTATATGAGAGTCAACGCACTTGATTACACAGCTCTCAAACTGATTGGTAAACGAACTAATCTGTGCTTCGGTTGTTTCCGCACCTATTTTGTCACGAATATCGTCTTGACATTGAAGTACACCTCTCTCTATGCGATTCTATGACCGATTTGTTAAACGAAATGTATTGATATATAAATAAATAGTTAGAAAAGTTTGGAAAAGTGGTCCTCACTTGAAATCCTGTCACTTCTTTCTCGATATAAGTTTGCGCTGAATTGAAGTCTTTGGAGCACTTGGCGATGCAGTCCTGTGTCCGCTCCAGAGAGGTGTCCGTTTGGTCACAGCATTTGGCCGCACACCTGTGCATATCTCCCTTTATAAGCAATTTATATTTATTATTTATTATACATTATATCTTATACTTTATACTGTATTTTCATTTCACACTACTTTATCATAAATGTGATTATCTATTAATCTATGGGTTATTTTAATAATAATACTAATTAACTAAATATTCATTAAAACTCATTGAAAAGGTGAGTCAGTAAGTGAAAGCATTAAATCATTAAATCATATCAAACCTGCATTTTTCTGAGACATGACTGATCCAAATCACGAAGAAGTTCATGAAAAGCCTTCTGAACACGTGTTTGTGCGTCCGCTGCCATAACTCACAAACAATGTATCGATAGTTTAATTTCGATTTTGCATTACTATTAGTATTACTATAATATAAATATTAATAGTTATCAAATCAAAGGTTCAATTGAGTGGTGTCTTATCTAAAACTTTTACGTAACGATAACTTTAATGTAAATAAGTTTTAAACACAGTGTAAAACTGTTGAAAGCATATAATTTGTTGAGAATTTAATTAATATGAACTACTTTTGCATTTATGTCGTAATTGAATGCAATCTCTCATAAGTTAGAGAAAAGTTTGATTTATTGTAAATGCATTTTAAAGAGTTCATCAAATTTTTATAAAATAAAGCAAATGAGAAAAAGTGGAGCATTCGTTACACTATTAGTAAAACATAAATGACCGTAAAGTAAAAGCAATTAAGAGATATTTAGCCAACTCCTCAATTCTTGCTATCGATGGCTCTCTTCTTATGTAATCAAATATTAACAATTTTAATAAATACTAGAGTTAGACCGCATTTTTTGGTAAAAATAAGTGCTCATTTGGTAAGCACTTGGTAAGCAAATTATCACAAATTTGGTTACTTTTTGGTCATTTTTTGTCAATTTTTTAACACGAAAATGACACCCAATACAGTTTTAAAACATATTTATAAATTGATTACTTTCAAACTTTTGATGATCAGGTTATGAAAATTTTTGTCTACGATTCTTTTCATAAATAAGTAAACATTTGTTATGTAGACATTTTAAAAAATTGCAAAAATATTTTTAAAATAAAAATATTACTAACTGTAAAAATACATTTTATAACTAATAAAGAGAAAGATAAAGTGAGACGACCAAAGAGGATGTAAACTCTAATGTTGTTCATACCTGGAAATCATTTGGACACTTCAAAAATTACAGAATAATATTTTATAAATTTTTATTTTTAGAAAAAAGAAGAGGTCCAAGAAGATGATATTTTGAAAGTAATCCAAAAGCTAGACATTCCAGATGAAATGTGGGCTACTGGTCACTCTAATAGAACTATAAAGCTTCTATTAATTTTGATTAAAATAAGGTCTGAAATCTGCCAGCATGTCATTTTTCCCATAAGGGCAACTTAAATGTTAGAGCAAAGTTTAAATTAACTTTATTTAAGTTACTTTCTGCAAAATATGCCTCTTTTTGGTATTTTTTTTATATAAAATTCTCTAATTTGGTAATATTTTGAGGGAAACATTAAAATTTGGTAAATTTGGTAACTTTCTGGTAATTACCAAAAAATCCGGGTCATAACTATTGTATTGATTATACAGTATTTGTTATTGCATTAGATGTAAAATAAAAACCAAATAATTCCAATTCATTCATCACTTGACAATTGAAATCTTAAAAAGTTGGGTAAAGTTTACTCTTTGAAAATGTTGTGAATAAAAAATAAGTATAAGAAACCTATTAACAGAACAAATAGCGGACAATAGATTTGAGCCTATAGTAGAATATAAAACACTTTGATTGTCCTTATTTTAAACTATTAATCAACTCATAGTTTATTTTTAGTAATTTCTTAATAAGATTTCAAAGTCAATGAGCAATAGTGTTAGAGCAATGTCCAGAGGCAGGCAATTCTGGCCCATCAATAAATAGTAACATTAATTTTCAATGACATTCTCAGTAAACCCAAGATTTATATTGTATTGTAAACAATAACATTCTCAATTTAATAACAACTTTAATTATTATTTAAAGGAATCGATACCATTGAACTAATTTGATAATTAAAAAAGTCTTTTTAGTTTTAAGTTCCCTTCAAATCTATTTCCTGTTTTTCAATAATAATAAATGTTTATCAAAAATATCAGATAAAAAATTGACAAAGTTTTTAAAATTACATTAATTTCTTAGATAATTAAATTTTCTCAAAAGTTTTATGTTATAGTTAGTGCCCCTTTTTGGTCATTTGAAAATAAGAAAATCGGAGGTAAAATAGGGTCAACAAAATTTATTTCAAAAAAATCGGTCACATTCGGAGGTAATATTCGGTTACTTAAAAAACTGATCGGTTTTCTAAGACTATTTTTTCAAGAAAAGCGTTTTTGCGCCAAAATTTTTTTTAAAATAAACTTCGCGCCAAATTTTTAGCACATTATTTTCGAAAAATAATACGAAAAATGAGTTATTTTAGTTTTTCATAACAATTGAAAAAATGAAAGTGGAACCAACATATTAAATATGTCATCACATCATTACATATTGTATTACATTTAAATTATAGTAAATAAGCACAAAAATGCCTAAAGTTTTTGAAATTTTTCCGGTCAAATTCGGTAAGCTATGTTATCCGACCGAAAGACTTTTTTTGGTTTGGGCGGTCATATTCGGTCAAATTCGGTCACTGACTGAAAGGGGGCACTAATAGCTATAGTGAAAAAAGGCATTTATAAAGGAATAAAAGCACATTTGTAGTACTTTTATAATATGATACAGTACATCAATAAAGTAATTGGTCATCAACTGGTCATCAACAAAAGCAACAAATCTTATTTTATTGAATTTTATTTTATTTTATCTTATTTCAATCTTATGTTCTTAATTCAAATGTAATAAATTATATAATTAGAGTCTTAAACATATTTATTTCAAATGAAAACGTAAATTATATTATTATAAAGAAATTAAACAATTTTAAAATATAATTGAATAAAATTTTAATATTCAAATGCAATCAAATTCTTATTAATCTCTCTCTAAAGGAGAATCATTTAATGATTTTTAACGAAATGAACGACATTTTGGTGTGTTTCGGCTTCTATGACACGGCACTTAAACTTAAACTAAAAATATTTTCGTTTCTCAAACTTTAACTTTGACTAAAATGAATTATCTTTTGGTAAATAACTTTAAAACTAAAATTCAAAAATTTAGAAGTAAAGGGGACTGATTTGTAGTGAAGAACTTGGACTTGGATTTGATAAACTTTTGATGTCTTTTAGTAAATTTACTAAAAATGACAATCAATCAGCTTATTTACAATATTGCTAATAACAAATTCAATTTTTTATTATAATTTTATTTTTTTATAAGAAGAAAAAAATATAAGTTAGGAATGGTCTCATGTTTATTAATATCATTTTTAATATTATCTTTAATGAGAGTTTTAATTCTTCAGTGTTTATAAATTGAAAAATTTGAGACATTTATTAAAAATAAAATTCTTTTATTAACCTCATCTTAGGCTCAATTCTATAAAATCCTCAATTAAAACACAAGTCTCTCGAGACATAAAAGTAGCAAATTTTTGTGATATAATGAAGTTATAATGAAGTGATGGCAATCTTTGAATAACTCAAATCAACTCAGATCAGAACTTTATGCCTTTGTTGTGTTTGAAGCTTAACATAAGTTTGAACAGAGTTTGAAAACTCAATAATTGTTTTCAACAAGTTCTACAACATTTCAAATAGATATTTTCATTCATATTATGATAAATATGTTTTAATGCATTCAAACCTTGAAATGCTTTTATCAATATTTCAATACAATGAGAATTAAGACATTTTTTGTCATAAATTACTCCTAAATATTTATGATGTTCAACACTTCTAAGACTATTATTGTTATTTAATAGATGAACTCATTTCTTACGAATCAGTTAAAGAAATTTCTCACTTAAAGAATAGAGTAAAAGCCTCATTTCCAACAATGGTTATTACAGTTATTACAAATGCTCACTTTCTAGGGCTAAAAATTAGTCTGAAAGTCGTGGTTAAAAATTAAACTTTTATTAAAATTATGATTACAGGCGCTTCCGCTTCGTAATCTAAAATTAAGTATTTATATATACCATAGATGCCCAAACTACGACCCGCAGGGCCGGATATATTACTTACCCCCTGAGCATATTACTTGACCCTCAAAAATCAAAAATATTTATATTAACCAAGGATATTGAATTAATTTTTAATTTAATTAGTAAAAAGTGTAAGAAATTATTAATAAATTTAGAACTTAAACTATAAAACAATAGAATAAAATTTATACGTTAGTTTAGAGTAGATGTTCTTTTTATTTTATTTCTTAAAATTCCTCGTGCTAAAAGGCTCGAGGCCACACTGGATTTCTTTACTGAGCGCGAGCGTTTTCATATATGCCGATGGTTAGAGCAAGCATCCAGAGTCTAAATCCCTGCGAGCGTGGGCGTTAGCCTCAAGCCCGTCCATCATTGGCTTACACTTTATTCTTGACCATCGAGATGCATCCGGCCCTTCAGTCAAAATAGTTTGGGCGACTATGGTATATACAATAATACATGGTATGTACAATATATATATACTTATGTTAAACAAATAATATCAGATTCAAATGTTGATAATTTTTATTTGAATGAAAAAATAATAAATCGAAAAAAGATTGAATCTTTCACAATTTCAAAAATATTTTTTTAATTACTAAGTGAGTATGGTAAACTCAAAAATTGAGAAACATATATAGGGAAGGGTAACTCAAGATCCAATAACCTAAACTATATTAACTGTATTTTAATTAGGAGTCGAATTAAATCCTATACATAGTGGTTATAATGGTTATAATATAGGTTTGCTTTGAGTATTCAGTGATTGAATTATATGATTCATTTGCTCAACAATTAAATTAAAAATAAGAATCAAATGAGTCATAATGAAATTAATTATTATAAGGTATTTGATAAGTACATGGCCATTGTATGTTATATAGTACTAACTCGTACTCGAGTAAGAGGTACCTAAGCACCTGAGGGTCTATAGTACAGGATGGCATTCGATGGAGTAAGTTAGCTTTTCTATGTAGCAAATATGTATTGCACTGATACCTTACCCTTCATAAAGTTAAGTTAAGGTTAGGTATTAATGCAATACATATATGCTATACAGAAAAACGAACTTACTCCATTGAATGACATCCTTGACTTTAGTCTACCTAAGGTACATAAGCACCTCTACACTTAAAGTCTTAGTGCAAAATTAATTACTTTTTGACAAAAGTTGTCGTTTAAGAAATCTTGATTTCATATCATTTGCATACAATTAGTCATTTTCTTATCAATTATAACAAATAAGTTAAACATATGCTCTATTTGGTTAAACCTAGGTCAAACTCAACTCTTCTGTGCACATAAACGTAAATATAATATATACTTATTATAAATTAACTCTGAGTTAACTATTACTGTTCAGTTACTACTAGAGGCCGGTATTTTCGAGAAATGAGGTTCTCGAGTCTCGATCGAAATTATTTTTCGAGATCGAGACTCGAGTCGAGTCTCGATCGAATCTCGAATTTTTTTTAAACTTAAAAAATTAATTCTTAAAAGTGATTCATTGGTAGAATTTGCTTACATTTTGCTTACAAAATATGTGAAAACCATTACTTAATAAAATTACTGACCATGTCTTATATAATTAATTGCACTTAAAAATATATTTAATTTATAATTTGAACATTGAGAAAGCATGTCATTAGTATTGAACAGGTATTTAAAACTCTCTAAACTTTAAAGAAAGAGGTGTTTAGATATCTATATAACTATGGACTGATACGGTTTTGTATCAAAAAATAAAATTAATTATTTTTTTATTGTAAAATTTTTAAATAATCGAAATTTTTTGATTTGATCATAAAATCGAGACTCGATCGAGTCTCGAAGATATTTCGATCGAGTATCGTCTCGAAAATTTTCGATCGAGACTCGAAAATCGAGTCTTGATACCGGCCTCTAATTATTACTAACTGACTACAGAAAGATTTCTATAATTTTGTTTAAATTTTGATTGGAATAATATTGTTAATTAATGAGAGTATATATAACTCTTAATTTTATTAAAATATCGCTAATTTTAATAAAATAAAATGGTAGAATCTCCAAACTCAGGTTCTCAAAACTAGGAAGCTCGATCATGAAAATCTTTTCTATTTTAATATACATAAAGCAGAGTCTAAAATTAAACTAAGTTTGGAGTTTTCCTCATATATATTAATCGAATTTGATGAACTCAATCACATTTCGACGCATATTCTCATCATTACAATATTTTTCAATATTACAATTATTTCTCAGTTGTTTCACTAACTCGAAAATTCCCAAATCTCTTATTTCTTTGAGAATTTGAGTTTTATTATTAATAGTTTTCATGTAAAGTGTGTATAAGATGCTTATAATCATAATACATATATCCATAAATTTTTGGTCTTTCAGATATGTTATCAACAAATCTGATAAAGATTTAACTAATTCTTTTGAATAAATATAAGAAATTTGTTCTTCACCACTAATTCCAATTATTCCATCCAAAGCAATCACACCTAAGAATTTATAGTTATCATCGCTATTATTGAAAACTTCAATAATTTCTTCAACAATATTGAAAATATGAGGTGATAATTGTTTTCCATTAAGTTTATAATATTCATAGATTAAGCCCAACAAAGAAATAGACTTTTCTTGAATTTGTTGGTTTTGATGCAATAATAATTTAAATATGTTAAAGATCACTTTACTTTCGCTTAACAATTCATCTGAATTATTCTGTATGAGATATGTGATCAATTCAATCATATCAAAAACTATTTCATCTTTAGGGCATTCTATAAGTGTATTAATAATTTCTAAGATTTCGTGAACTCTTTCAGCTCTCAATTGCTTTTTGTCTAGTATTGAAAATCTAAGCAAAACAGGAAGAAGTGCAGACACACCAGTCATTAATTTTAATGAAATGCTAGGTTTGATCATTGCCAACAATTTATCAAATAAATCAATTTCAGCACATTTTTTAAGGCAATGGTAGCTGTGTTTCAATAATCGTGAGAACGCTAAGAGTGCATAAAAGCAAATGTTTTCATTGCTTGACTTCAACAGTTCCACATATATATCTATCATTTGCGATGCAATTAATTCAATATAAGACTTTATATTACTTTTTATGTAATAATCAATTGCCTGAAGCAAAACATATAATAATTCTGGTGTTTCATTTCCATTGTTTACAATTTTTTCAAATTTCAATGGATTTAAATATTCATTGGCTATAATTAATAGAAAAGATAAAAGCTTTTCAAATAATTCGGTATATTTCTCATCAGACAAATCAAATAATATGTTATTTTGAAACAGATTTTGCAAAGCTTTCAAAAATTCTATTTTCCTTTCATTAGTACTGTTTTTTTCTATATTAAAATTAAAAAGTGCTTTCAATTCATCAATAGTTTCTTTTTCTGATTTAATATATCTTTGAAATATGTTTTTTTCGAGTTGTCCGCAATTAATATGTACTGATTGTTTATAGTCATTAATATTAACCCACAAAAGTTGGACATTATATGGAAACAATTTATAGTTTTTATAAATATCTGAATTTTTTGTGTGTTTCATATCTTTATAAACCTGAACGACACATAATTTCTCGTCATTCAAAGGGAAGATCTTTAACACAAGATCAGTATTAATAAATTGGTGTGAAAAAGTGTATTCAATAGCATTTTTATCATCCAAACAAATTTGGGATAAGTCTTGATAAGTTCCGAATGACATATCTTGAAAGGTCTCAATACTATTATTGACAATAAGAACACAAATTTTCTTTATTCGTATGGCATAACACATATCAATCATAGATATACTGGTGTTAAGTGAGAGCAATACATTTTGAGAGATAAAACAATTCCAGTTTTCTTTAGGAAAAACATCATTCAAGGATTTACTTAATTGTGACTGCATTTCTCGTATTAAATTAACACCAAATTGAAATTTATTAAGTGTTTCACAAATTAATTGATCTAATATTTTGGTCATTTCATCACTTAATGTGTTCCATATTTGCTTTACTTGAGGTGTTTGTTGAGCTTCCTCTTCCATTATAATCTGATAAATATTGGTATTAATGACAATAATTTGTATCAATTCTGTACTTTCATTACAAAATACAATTGAATAATAGGGACATTCGAACCAATTAATAAAATTTTGATTTCGAGCAACTGGTGATACAAAGCAATGCCAAAGACAGAAAAACCTTTCATTAAGTTCACTTTCAATATAATGACACAAATCTTCATAATCCTCACAAATATTCAAAGAATGCAAAATTATTTTCAAAATTATAGTTTTCTTGTCGTTATCAGTTATATTAGAATATTCACGAATTGATTGTATATTACTTTTGAGTGCGTTTCTTAAGGCGTAAAACTCATTGAATATACGGTCAATATATTTACTTTCAGTTAGATTTTTAATTTTCAAATTTTCAAGAATAAAATCTTTAACACATCTCTTTAGAATTTGAGCTGTAAACACTTGCTGTGTCTGATTTACAATATTATTTACATTAAATTGTGTTCCCCAACAATGGTACAGAATTTCTCTTAAATCATTTGAGTGTTTTATTTCATCTTCAAAACTTACAGCCCATTCATTTTTTTCTCTCAAAAGTTGATCACAATTTGGTCTCTTTGAAGCCCACTCTTGTAATAAATTCTTAATTATTTTGATTTGCTTAATGGGATAATATCTAAAGCCTTTCTCATTAATTTCACCAAAATTTTGTAGTTCTTTATCATTTATGCTAAAAAGTTTGCGCAAAATGACACCTAAACTATACATATCCGCGTGTGTGTCGTATTTTCCACTCTTTACTTCTTCCGCCGTATATCCAGGAGTCCCAATTTTTTGACTGTGTTCTTGATTTATATCAATCTTTTCAACTTCAGAAATGTCCGAACTTTGATTGCCATGAATTAGAGATAAACCAAAATCACTGATTTTAATTAAAAACTTATCAGTTATCAAAACGTTATTCCTATTTAGGTCACCGTGTATTATCTGTGGCTTTTGTGAATGCAAGTAATCCACACCAACTAGAATTTGTGCGAATATTTCAGTTGCTATATAAGCACCAATAGCTGTAACTCCTTTTTCATAACTTTGATCTAATTCTTTGTTTATGTTATTATGCGCTTCGGTTAATGTCATTGAACACATTTCCATTTGGATATAAAATATTTTTTGATTAATCAAAGGTACACAATTTTGTTTACCATCTACCCAATCTCCATATTCAATCCACGAAGACTTGTAGCGAACAATATAGTTGTTCTCATCCAATTGGGCCCAAACTTTCACTTCACGTAGGATTTTATCGATAAAGTATTTATCTTAGAATGCAATCATTTTTATTAAATAGTTATTCATAAAATCTTACGGTTAAAACAAACATAACCACAATTAAATACTTATTAAATACCTTCGAGTAATATTTTTTTAATAGCGTATACTTGGCCGTCATATTTATTTTGAACGCGAAACACCTGTCCATAACTTCCTCCTCCAATCCTATTTTGCTCATCAAACGCATCTTTATAATAATTAGTTTGATATTTTGTTTCTTCGTTAGGATCTATTTCAAGATTTTGAGCGCTTAAATCAACTCCTATCCAATCGGAAATATTTTGACTTTCCATTTGAATAGTATTTTTCTAAAATTATAAGTATTATATTATTAATAATAGAAATACGGTAATATAAACTGAGAGTTAATAGACAAATAAAAATTTATTTTATGAAAAAGTTTCGATATTTTCTCTTATATAAAATTTTATAAAGATTAGAAATTACTTTGAGTGTAATTAAATATTTTTCATTACTAATAAATTAAATGGCTTAAAATAAACTTAACGTTTTATATTAAAATTTATCTATGTTATCTCAACCAATAGCAATCGATTACGATTTATGCT
>JAQGCH010002519.1:0-12479 GCA_034699485.1 Nanhermannia elegantula
AAACTTAATGGAAAACAGTGTTATACATGAAAGTATATATCGCAAAAGTTCCCCTTTATTTTTGTAATTGATTGTATGTTAAGAATATCAAATGCCATTTTATGCAGTCTGGGAAACCAACACTTGTGAGTTGACCACCAATTTATTAAATCGATATCTGAGTCTTCTAATGCAGTTCATAATAACGTCAAATCTCTTCCTAATCCCTAATTTTTCTCTTTTTATAAATTGTTCGCATGAGTTGTCTTTTGGGGTCTCTGTTAATGTTGACTGTGGTTCAAAGCAATAATTAGTTTTGTAATATTGAGTAAACTTTGCTTTGATATCATTGAGTTCTTCGTCATTCAATGAATCCTTGAAATACTGTATGTTAAGTCCCGGATCTAATATAACTGAAAAATATGACATATCATTCTTGAGTTTACTTTCCTCAAACATGAACTCAAACATTTATGGGTTTTGAGTTGAAAACAATTTAACGCAAAGGAGGAATTGGAAAGAGTTTTATTGGAGTTCAATAAGAACTATGTTTTTGAACGATTTTAGTCTTTAATAAAATTGCAATCTTTTTTTGAGTAAAGATTTTGTGTGTTCTATATAATCAGCATGAACCTTAACTATCATTTTGCACCGGCGTTTCCAAGAATCAAACAAGGACGTGATCTCAGATGGTGATATTTATGATCACATATCTTTACACTTTTCCCAAAACCCAGTTATTGTTAAAACTTTAGTTAATTTCAACTTTTGTTTTAAGTAACCAAAACCATAATAATCCAAAGGAGAGACATCGGGTGCTTTCACTAGTATATCTTTGTTAGATGTAAATTAAATTCCATACTTTGGCTTACATTCTTTATGATTTTCTAATGTCAGATGGATCTGTTAGACATTGTGAACATGTAATAATTCGTAAACAAATCTTTTTTAACAGTTTTAAGATTTAAATCGATGTAAATCACTTTATTAATAGTTAATTGACTAGTATTAAACTCTTTTTTAAAAGTATTTTGGTTCTTCGGGTTCATAACCATAACCTTTACCCTTAACTTGCTAAGCATAGCTTTAGTGTGCACTATTCTATTTCTTTGATACACCTTTATTTCAATATTTTCGACCATCGATTATCTTTATAAACCATTATTATTGATAAGATTACAGATTGAGCCCATAGATACTTTGTAACTTTGCCGAAGAAGTTCTTTTTTTATCATAATATAGCAGTAATTTTTCCTGAAAATATATTTGATTAATGCCAAGATCCTGATGGCAATATCTTCGGCATTAGATAAGATAATTAAAAAAAATTTTTTGCATATGAAAGTTCGATAAATATATATACTATTGAACGCAACATTCGAACTATTCTCGCGCGCGCATTCGACTTATACAAAAACAAAATCGTTCAAAAACATAGTTATAACCCTGTAAAAGAAATGAGTGAAAATGTTTAAAATATTTAGATATTTAAATATAAATTGCATTTAATTAAAAACTCAGACTTATGCAATGATGCATAAAATTGTTAATGATTTATAAATACAAAAAAATTTTTCATTTAATTTATAAAGTTGTGTGAATATGTCATGATTCATATTTGATATTTAGTCTAAAACAAAGTATTTTAGAGATTGTTTCAACAAACTCTGTATTAGCCATAAAAACTATTTATGGGTTGAAAGGCGGACACGTATGGGAAAGATGTGTCTGATGTCCTTTTGTGGACTGAATGGACTTTTGAAAGTTACTCTTTCGTATGCCTTTGAACTGAGTAAAACTCTTGCAATGAAACTCTTATTTTGTATTCAAAATTTATTTTACATTTTAATCAATAAATATTTTATTTAACTTTTAAACAATATGTGTTTTAACTTATTTAAGACTTCGAACCTCAATTAAGTGTTAGCCAACATGACAAGTTATAAAAATAAAATTAGAAGAACTCAAAATGAATCGCTTTCTCTAGACTTTTAAAAAGTAATGTTTCACATAAGAGATTTTGATCTTCTCTTAATATTTCTATAATTTAAAAAATAATTTGTCTTTCTTTTGAGCTTGGAATAAAATAGCGATTAGTCTTGAGCTCGACAGCGCTAATTTAGATTGAGTGTTGAAATGCTTCATCTCTAATATAAACATTTTATCAAATTATTAATCAAACATATAATTTTATCATTTGATTTTTGTTTAATATTTGCATAAAAATTAAGGTTAGATCAATTGTGAAGGCCATTAATCAATGTTAGGGGTAGTGAAACTGAATTAGGTCTATGAGTTACTTGTCTCCAACATGTGACGGTCTTGACATCAATACAATTTTCTGATGGATTAAACGTATTGTTAGAAAGAAAGTTTTGCTGTGCAAACAGTTAAGATAATAAGAATCTCTTTTTCATTTTTCCAATAGTCTCATCATTAGTTCATATTCTGCTTACATTATAATAGAGTTTATAAGTAAAAATTTCAATGTTGGAAAATAACAGTACAGTACTCTGTAAACAAAATTGAATTTATCTTTTGTACCTTTAATAACGTGTAAAATTTCCATAAATTAGTTTTTATTCTTTTAATTATATGAATAGAAAACAGATTAGTTTTTATTACACTACTATTCTCTGAATTTATCGTTATTACTAACAAAATATTACAACAAAAAGTTGGTAATGCGTGTAATTTAATAGCTTTTTATTCAATTTTTTCAATTTAAAAAAAACTCTTTTCACGATCAGATCACGAATATAAATATGAATGTAAAGGTAGAAAAATAAATATATAAATGAACACAAATAACAGAGAATTCTCAAGTGGAGCCCAAAACCCATTTAAGAAATAATTTTATTGTAGATAACTGGCAATGAAATCATGTAAGTGTATTTCTGCATAATTGTTATTTTAAATGAAAGTAATTTTTTATCAAATTCTCTAACATACAAAAACTTCCATTGAAAAGTTTGATTAAATTACTATAATTTAATCTCAAGTTAAGCCCTCAAAATTCTTTAGTTTTTTATCATGTATTGCAATTCTATTCCTAATAGTGACAGAATATTCAATTTATAGAAGTGACCCGTTTCGCCACCAGAAAATTCTGGACTTTGTTTTGAAAGTTATACGGAAATCTCAACTATTCCTATGAACTTGAAACTGAACTTTGGTCTATTTGTATGCAGAGTCTTATCTGTTTAGAAATATTCCAATTATTTGCGGTGGAATTTTAATGAGAGCCATTTGATAAATAAGTGATTAAAATAAAGTTTTGATTAATTTCTAATTTTACTTTTCTTGCTTCCAAAGGTACTCAAAATATGCTCAAAATATGCATAATTTATTAATTTCATGCAAAATTTACTCTTACTTTTTACAAATGATACTTTTCCAGAATATCAATTAAAACAGGTGTTTGACTGACTGACAAATTAATAATAAAGAATTCAAATTCAAGGATACTTTTATTTAATACGAATATACCATTTGTGATTATGCAAACATTGATTATTATTTTTAATACTGTTAAACTATATCTTATTAAATATAATGATACCTTTGAAAACATTCTGATTTATTAATATTGCATAATCTCTTGGTAAAGATACATGTACTCAAATTTTTTGATGCATAACAGATTAAGTGCATAACTTAGTCTGCATAATAGGCTGCTTTGTATAAAATTAGATGCTAATTATTTAAATTAATTTTAAAGTAAAAATAACTTTCGATAAAAATAAATAGCTATTCAAATTGAAGGTTTCGATAGAGGCTTCACTTAATTTTCATTTGTTTTTTAAAAATAGAAATTCAAGTTTTAATCATAACTCTTCAAGTAATGATTAATGGATTGATTTGTTTTGTTTTGAAAATTAACTTTTTTCTAACTCAATTATCTCAACGAATATATAAATGGGTTAAGGGATATTTTGGGCTAAAAGTAGTTGATCACTTTGCACATTTCATTTATCTGTATTATTTTTGTGATAATTTGTTCAAACATATATAAGTTTTATAAAAGTTAATGCAATTTTACTATCATCCATAAAACTAAATCTTGTTTTGGACACTTCAAAACTCTTATGATATAATGTTTATATTTAACTTATTTGCTGTTTATTTTGCATTTTATGGAAATAAATGATAAAGTATTGTGTTATTAATGAACAAAGAAGGAAAAGATAATTATAGTTCAAAAACTTTAATTTGCAGATTTTGTAAACTCAGACAACTTTTACAACAAACACACAAGAGATAACTTTAAGCTTTAATTAGTATTACAGATAAACCTGAGTTTAACTGTTATTAAGTGTAAATACATTAACATAATTACTAATTTAAATTCCAATTGATTTTTTCTCCCAATAAAAACTCAAACTGTTTCATAAATTTAGATTATTTTTTGCATAAAACCAATTAAGCCTTATTTAATCAAATTATCGATAAATTAAATTAAAAAAATCTATTAATTTAATCGCTTAATTGAAAACTATAACTCAATTTTGTTTTGTATAGCTCTAAAAAACAAAGTGATCGCTTTCTTAAAAATATTTCAAAGGTATTTCTGTGACAAAATTGGTTAAATTGTGAGTTCTTAATTCGAAGAACATATTGCAAAATATTAATCACACTTATTAATTGATTGAGTCTCAATATTTAGCTTAATCTAAATAAGACATCTTATTAATAAATATGAACTTCATTTGAACTTTTGCTTAAACCGATTCCTACAGAGTATTTCTGCTGCATTTGCAACACCAGTGAAACACATGTCTGTCCCAATTCATAACATATTTTAGTTTTTGTAATACAAAAAGCATTTTGAATATAAATAGATTCATTCAAAAAATGATTTAACCATAAAAGCATAAACTATTTACAGCATAAATCAATTTATTATAAGCTTTCAAAATAAAAATAATTTATAATAAAGGAATTCAACTCAAATAGTTTTGCAAAAGTTTTTATATAAATATTTTTAGGGATGATAATTAAAAAGTTATGTAAACACTTTGATAGTGTTGTTTGGATTAAATGATGTCAATTTTTGTGACTTACCTGCTTTTATTTAATAAATTATTGCTTATGCTTACTTTGAAATAAGTATCGGGGATGTGTTCTACGTGTAACTCCTCAAGTGTTGGTCGACTGACTCGTCCATGGATCGAAAGGACATTCCTGTAGTGGTCAACTCTTGGCGGTGCTTCTCTTGTCATATATTGATCAATAGTTAGCTGTTCTTTTCTTGTGGAGTCAAAACCAGTATTGAAATCTACTTTATTGATAGAAAACCGATTTTGCTTTTGTGTAACATCATTAGCGGTCATTTCAATACAATTTGAATTGGTATCAGTTTCTGTTTTCGGCTGTGACTGCGATTCAATAGTTTGTGACATTCATATAATTAATATTTAAGAATTAAAGATTTCTCTTATTATTTGAATTTAGGATTTTTAAAATAAAAACTAAATTAAACTTAAGAAAAAGTTTTAATTTTAGCTTATCTTTAAATATAAGTTTTAGATATAATATTACTTTAATTTATTTCCTATTAAAAAAAGTTCTAATTATACTTAAAGTTAAAAATAACTTTTTTTGAAAATTAAATGCATTCGAGAATCTCTTAAATATTAAAATAATGATTCAATTTTAGTTAATATGAATTAAGGTGTATTTGACAACTTGAGGCGGAGAATAATACACAAAAAAACTTGAATTACTTTTACTTCTCAGCGATATATTGTCACTGACTGTTCAAATACGCGCACAAAATAATTGATATACAAGTGTTTGAAGCGTTGCCAAAGAAAACAAATTAAATGAAATTAGAGAATGGCATAACATTACAAAATACTTCAACTAATATTTTAAAATTTTAATAATTTCAGTCGACTCATCAGAAAAGTGGAATAAAATAAAAAACTTCTTTCATTCATTTGTTAAATGTTATCTTTTTTATAAAAACTAAAATTGCATTTATAGAGGAAATGCAATCAAAAAAAATTCTAACAAACATTTAACATATTTTATTTTCGATTTCAATTAAAATATAGTTTTCTAGTCTGACTCTATTGTAATTTCAATTTTTCAAATGTATGCTTCGATTTCTATATCTTTCGAATCAATAAAAAAAATTACTCTTTTATTCTTATGCGGTTTGGACTAGTTTTTGAAAACTTAAAACGGCTGCAAAATGTTATTCATTATTATTGTTATAATTTCAATAATAGTTTGTAAAATTGTTGAGCTATTAATATTACTTCACTAATATTCAGCACATTTTTAAGCCGGTTTTCAGTAATACAATATTTAATTTTAAAACTTTTTAAAACTTTTTAAAACTTTTTAAAACTAAACGCACTTATATTAAAAAAAATAAAAACTATTCAGAAATAGCTTTAATTTACCACAAAATATATGAAATATTAAACTTATTTTTATATCAATAATTAATAAACTTACACATAAAAGACTGCTCCCAAAAAAGCTGATAATAATTACTAATGAATAGCTATTAAAAACTTTCATAATCCTTGATAAAAGACCATCGAAATAAGTTAAACCCTTTGGCTGATCATTGAGTTAATAATAAATAAGTAAAAAAAGGGGACTTAATGAGTAGAATATTAAATATGATAATAAATTTGTGAAGAATTCAGTTCTTCTTCCTGTTATTGAGTTATTATTTTTAAGAAAATATTTATTGAATGTAGAAATCAAATAATCAAATATAATGTTAAAATGAGCAGAAAATTGAATTTACAGATTTCGCAGTTCCGGTCAAATTGATATGAATTATATGATCTTATAATCAAAGCCTTCAGTTTTTTATGTCACTATTTATTTTGTATTTCTCCTATACTTGAGGCTTAATTTAATAGCTTTAAAAATTGTTATGAACTTAATTGCATCAAAATTGAGATCTCTTTTTATGAAAAAAATGTTTATTTCTGTGCTCGTAATAATTTACAAACATTGTCACTGAACCCATAAAATTATATGATTGAGAATGAGAAAGGCGCTCAGGTTTCACCGGCTCAAGTAATTTAATGTTAATAAGCATTTGAAAAAATAATTTCCATGAAATCCACAGAACAAACAATTAAGAAAATCTCATAAAAACAGCAATTTTTAATTATCAAATTGTCAATACTTAAAAGAAAAGTTTAAAGTTTAGCATTTTTCAAATGAATTTTAAATTATTCAAATCTAAAGTTTAGTTAAATTATTTAAATTTCCCAGTTTCTCGCCTCAGCACATGATTATGTCTATTAAAATCGATTAAAACAATTAAGGAATTATGTGATTCATATATTAATGTCAATATTAATTTTGATATTATTTTTTTATTCAATAAGATTTAAAACTACATTAAAAGTGTATACCATATATTAGCCAAATATTAGTGATAAGCTGATAATTACTTTAAATTCATTAAATTCACTTTTGGTAATTTAGACAAAAAAGTTTGTTTCATTACAAGGTTTTAATTTAAAATTTAACTTAACTTAAAGTGAGCTTAAATTCTTGCATGAATTTCAATCAATTCAATAGCAACTAAATTAATTTTAGTGAAAGGCTTATTAAAAGAATCTCAAAAAATAAAAATAACAATTTTATTTTAAAAAATTGATTAAAATTATTAGTGCTGAAGCTTTAGTCAATATTTATTTGAGGCATACATTAATAAAGTGATACTGCGCTTCTATTTGAATGTCTACCTGACTAAAATATACAAAACTTGAATGTTATTATAAATTGATTGTAGGGAAGTTTGTTTCACAATTTTAAAACTATTTTGCTCTAAACATTTTAAATTTGATATTAAGAAAATATAAAATAAACAAATTTCTAATAAATTATTAAGAAAAATGAAATGAAGGCAAAGTAATTGAAGCAATTTTACTTTTCGCATTAAACTCGATTAATTTGCAGTACAACTCTGTGATTAGTACCCAATGTTTTGCTACAAATCGACAGACGTTACTGTAGAAACTCTGCAGAAGTACTGAAATTAACAGTTATTCTTAAAGAGATAGCAATAGTTTAGATGATGTATTCAAGAATTGATATAAAACACAACTGAAGAGCATTTATTTTAAGATTTATAAAACAATTAATAATAATGGCAACAAACTCAATAATCAGTTCAAATCAATTGATTGAAATGAGAATAACAGATGATTTGAGTGAAACCCGTTATGATGTGCGGACAACTGTAGGTCAAGAAGAGTCGGTTTGCATGGAATTATGCGGCACTTTATTTACCTTTCTGTCAATTATGATAATTCTTTGCACTTTTCCATTCTCTCTAATCATCTGCATTGACGTTATAAATGAATACGAAAAGGTAGTTGTCTTTCGTCACGGAAGGCTCAGTCACGGCGGGGCTAAAGGTCCGGGAGTTATATTCATAATTCCATGCGTCGAAAGTTACCGACTCTTAGATCTGAGGACTGTTTCTTTTGATGTTCCGCCTCAAAGAATATTAACAAAAGATTCAATTACTGTGGATGCAGACGCTGTTGTCTTTTATCGAGGTTTGTCTTTAAAGAATAAATATTTTTTGCCCTTTCGTCTAGTTATTAGATATAATATGTTTCTAAGTTGTGAACGCGACCGCCGCCGTCTCTAATGTGGCCGATTATACAAAAGCAACGCGATTACTATCGGCATCTATTTTGAGAAATGTTTTAGGAACTAAAACATTGGCAGATATATTAAGTGATACGAAAGCTATGAGTGAGGTATGAATTCGTCTATTTATCTGTTTTGGAAAAAACAAACTGAAAGCTCATTTTTAAATTGTTAACCCTTTTCGTAAATAATAAACTAATTTTCATTAATTCATTTGACTTAATAATAAAAACTACTCTCAATTGAATAGAAGTTAAATATTTCTATAAATATTTTATTTTCTATGTTTATTTTGATTTTTTAAAAAACATTCTCTGAAACACTATTAATAGAATTTAAAGTTATTTTTAAAACTAATAAAACATGAAATCATTATTTTATTTATCAATTATGAGATACAATGAGATGATATACTTTTTCAAAGAATTGAAGTAATGATTCAATTTTTTATTCCTATACTCTATATATTCAACACAAGAATATTCCGAAGAAAAAACTCTATTCAGGGAAAAAGTCTAACTGTTAGACTATTAGTTTGATAAATTTTTACTAAAACACATTACATCAGCACAACTGAATAGTTTCTTAATATACAGAGTGATTTTTTATGAGTTCGCACTGAAAATTGTTAATAACTTTTTAATTCCAAGACTTACAAACATTAAATTTGGCAAAACTTTAAGTTATTTATTGACAAATAAAAACTTAAGATATTTTTGAGTTAGACCCACCCGTTCACGAGATACGCCCCTTTTTGTAAATTTCACGTAATTACTAGCATATACTCCGTTTCCAAGTGGGTCGAGTATATTAAAAATCATATGATAGCTCATTTCGATAGCACTCGACGAGACGATTCTAACGGTATCAAAATTTTTGATGTAGGCCTTCCGGTTCAAAAATTATTTCATATTTTGTTTGTCTTTATTTTTAATAATAATGGTATAGTGTGTCGGTTTTAGCAAAAAATTGATATAATTTTTGAACAGGGAGGCTTACACCAAGAATTTGGACATACTTAGAATCGTTTCGTCGAGTGCTATCGAAATGAACTATCATATGATTTTTAATATGCTCCCCACTTGGAAACGGTAATCACGTGAAATTTACAAAAAGGGGCGTATCTCGTGAACTATCGATTTGATTTATCATCTCATTTTTATGGTCTCTTGCCCATTTTGTAATACTGAACAAAATAAAATTGGATAATTAAAATTTACATAAAAGGGCGTATCTCTTGAAAGGGGAGTGCAATTAAATAATTATATATTTATGTATTTGTCAATAAATATAGTATAATATTAACAATTTTGAGTGCGAACTCATAAAAAAATCACTCTGTATAATCAAATTTTAAAATGTACAATAGTTATAATTTGTATTTACTGTTAGACAATGCAAACACAATTAGCTCAAATTACAAATGAATGGGGAGTTCAAGTGGAAAGAGTTGCGATCAAAAATGTCCGACTGCCCACTCAATTACAGCGTGCAATGGCTGCAGAAGCGGAAGCTTCACGTGAAGCACGCGGTAAAGTACTAAGCGCAGAGGGAGAACAACGCGCGTCACGCGCTTTGGCAGAAGCAGCAGATATTATGTCCGAATGCGAGTCTGCCATTCAATTAAGATATTTGCAAACTTTGAGTAGTATTGCGAGTGAAAAGAATCAGACGATTGTGTTTCCATTTCCCACTGAATTGTTTGAAGCATTTATGAAAAAATCTATTTAGTGTTTTACTTGATTCTTACTGTTTCTCATTTTTAAATCTTTGAATGTTTAAAAACAATATATTTAACAGTTTGGAGCGACTGCTCCATTGCTCCCAAACAAGGCTCCCATTGTACCAGCAATAATGTAATCATTTTTTAACAATGCTATACAAATCTCACTCTTTATCAAATTTGTCAGAGAAAAAATTCAAATGCATTGTAAAGGCTATAAAAATCTCTTTATTATATAGGTTTAAAAATTTTTATTTCTATTTCATTATCTAAAGCCTAAAATATATAGAGAAATAACACAATTTTAAAAAACTTAAAATCTAACGGGAACTGCCAGTGTATTGTTTCAAATTTTTGGTTTAAACTCAATTTCATTTTTAATAATTTATAATTGTTTTTCTTTATAATTTAAACATATCTTTTACTGGTTAATAATG
This sequence comes from Nanhermannia elegantula, assembly GCA_034699485.1. Classification (NCBI taxonomy): domain Eukaryota; kingdom Metazoa; phylum Arthropoda; class Arachnida; order Sarcoptiformes; family Nanhermanniidae; genus Nanhermannia; species Nanhermannia elegantula. The sequence goes on from JAQGCH010002519.1 coordinate 10,783, forward strand.
GGTTAAGGATTACAAAGTTATATCAAATTTGAAGTGTAGCTGTCAAACAATTCTAACCTAACAATAATTGTTATTTTTTTATTCCAAAAATCAATAAATTCTGGCCAAAGAGTTATCAAAGGTCTGTTCACTTAAAATACAAAGTTATTTTGGTGAACAAATAATTTCAAAAAGGTTTTAAAGAACTCGACTGATGGCAAACCTAAATGTGAATCACACTATTCCTCAAGGATTGTGAATGAGGTAGATAATTTCAATCCATGAATGGAAGCATAATCTCGGTTGGTATCGAAATATGGATCTATCAATCCAAAGAAGAGTAGAATATATACGAAATCGGATCCATTTGAACAACATTAGAGATTCTGCTAGAGATGTGAGAAATAATTTGAATGAAGTCATTTCAATGAATGCCCTTTTATATGAAAACAATCTTTACTTTAGACCCGTGTATTGTTGCGCACGTTTATGCAATATTAGAAACGCATAACTTTGCGTTAGACTTAGACATAACTTAGACTTATAATAGAAATTTCTCTATAATTAGGTTAAGTGCTACTTAATGATAAACATAACCTAAAATAAAAACGTTAGGTCGTGAAAAACGTATTCTCTACTTAGGTTATGGTCTATCATTTTCGTGGGCACCAAGGGGAACCTTATATAAACTAAGAGTCAGCAACAATACGCTGGTCAAAAGTAAAGAATCCCCGAAAATAATTCTCTATTTCGAAATCAAGTAGCGTTGCCAACTTTCTGTGTGTGATTCTTTCACTTTCAGCATATCATATTTATCAATTTTTTCGGGACAAAAATATTACAGAACTTTTAGTAAAGCATATAATGAGGGTTCCATCACCTGCCGTATGCATTATTTATTTAATTATGGTTAGGGTTTATTTACTGATTCTAATTGCCTAGGTTTTAAAATCAATTTGAAAGTTTTTTTACAAGTTTCTTATCAAGAAATAATATTTTTAAAAATACTGCAAGAATTTAAGGTTATATTTATAAAGTAAACCCTTTATGCTTAACATTTAATCATATTTTTCACGTCATATAATGGATAAACTATAAACTTTATAATCAATTTTCTAACAATTTCATATTGTTAACTATTCCGGGACATACATGGAAAGACTCATTCCTTCTGCTGGGACACAGAGGTCGATTCCAGTACTGTCCAGGTCATTCCGTTACGGTTGGCAACGCTAAAGTCAAGTCAATCTAATCAATCAAACGCTTGATAACAGAGTTCAAGAAATTGGAGACATCTATGGAATGCTCTCAAATAGTATCTATTTTTTAGACGATAGTATTGAAGAGATTCTATTTTATAAAGAACTCAAAATGCACCTGAAAATTAAGCGGAAGATCCTGAATCTGAAGAATCTGAATCAGGAGAATTTGGTTCAAAAGTATCTCATTTAGAGATATCTGAATCAAAAGAACCTGAAGCAGAAAATGTTGACGCAAACGAAATAGAAATCTAAATAGAAAAACATCTTTGCTTTCAATTCCCTGAAGAATTAGACCTAATGCTGCCTAAAACGCAAGAATTCTTTGTTGGCCTTATACCTGCTTTAAATGAAACCGTGAATATCACCGAAAACAATCCGTCCGAACCAAACTTTGGCCGATTTGACGCAATTAATGAATTTAATTCAAAAAGAGACGATCACTACAGGCAAACAAAC
>JAQGCH010002520.1:0-12476 GCA_034699485.1 Nanhermannia elegantula
CACATAAATGTTGAGTCAGCCCTTATTAGGTTACAATGTGTATAGTTTATTATGAATGTAATCAATAAGTCTTTAATTTGTAAGTTTTAATAATATTTATTTATGAACTTATTTCTCACTCTAATTTATGTTCATTTCCAGTCCATTTCCAGATATGAGGGCTCATCACATACTAATTTTTTATTCTTAAAAAAATAAAATATTCCTATCACGTGCTCTTACCAAAGGATGTTTTTTATATAAAATCTAAAGTTAAAGTCTCCAAAATTGAATTTTAAACAATTGTAAGCTTAAAATTGAGTTTACAACTGTTGCATTCATAAAGCGATTCAGCATTAAATGTGTTTATAAAACTCACTGACTGTTAATCCAAAGAAAGAAACTATTATTTCCACTGAAGAACAAACATATAAACAATGCATTAAAACTTTGATATTTTTTAAAGTCTATTTTAAAAACCGTATTACTCAAACTTCAACTTTTAACCTTTAAATATTGAAACTCCTAATTAAGAACCGTTCCTTAAATTCATTGTTAATGTCATACATTTGAACTTTCATTGCGTTACTTAAATAATGAGAGAAATGGTGATAATTATGTGGTTGTAATCTGGTTTTAATGATGAAAAACTATAAGATTACTATTTAACTATATGTTTATGTTTCAGAACCTGTGAATTCAAATAAAATGATTCACTTAATTAATTTATTAGAAAAGCAACTTAAATCCACTATTATTAGGGGTTTATCATTATCATTATTAATTTAAAAGAGCAGTTTACATCCCATGGGGTTCTTCAATTTTTAAGAAAGTTGGAATTACAAAAATTTTATTTATAAATTAAAACTTTATTAAGTAAATCATTAAAATGAAACCAATTTTAAAACTTTTCACTCTTTAGGATGAAAATTATATATTATAATGAATTAATTATTAGGTTTATAAAAGCATATGAAATATTGTGAAAGGTTCTCACTATCATTATTCTCTCGCAAGTAGGAGGTACGCAAAAGTTTATTGAGGGTTTTAGATGTACCACAATTTAAAATTTGTAAACCGCTGCTTTAGATGATTGAAATTTGACGGATATAAATAATTAATGGAGTTTCAAAGATAATTTTCGTAAAAAATCTTTGTGACGATGGTTTAAACTCATAAATTAGTATTAATAGACATTTTCTAAATAATTCTCTACTTTACAATTTTCTGTTATCTCACTGTCAGTTATCATTAAATTATAAAAATAAGTTTAAAAATATATTACTGAAACATAAATCCTTTTCACGGGATCTTATCTTTGTCAAGAATTTTTTACGTTTTATTCCGTATCTGCGTAGGCTATGGGACAGGGCTTGTTTAAAACAAGGATATGGGGCCGGATGGTACAGTGGTAGTGGTTCGAACTGAAGACCCTTCGTCCCATTTCCACTGAGCTGTCATAACTCACTGAATTACTTAAAATATAAGAACTTATTTTTAGCAATTCATTTTTAAAAAATTTAATTATTTCATATTAAATAGTAGAGAGTCCACGGCCATATCACGCTGAAAGCGCCGGTTTACGGTCCCTGAGTCTACAATCATATCAGGGAGTCATTGTGGCGAAGTGGGTAAGGTGTCGGACTCATAATTGAAGGGTCGTGGGTCCCAATCCCAGCCTCGCTGATGCTCTTTAATTGCTATATGTTTGCCGCATATTCATTATTTTTAACAATCCCTCGGCCCGACGCGTTCTCCCACAGCCAATACGGGATTATCCCTGTAAAAATCTCTCTGGCTTTCAACATGAGCTTCAGTGAGATCTCCTCTCATTAGGGAGTTGGCTGATGAAAACGTTTTTTTCAAATAGTATATCATTCAAACCTATAGTTAAATGCCTTTCGAGAAAATTTTATTATCATTTCCATTATTTGAGAAAATGAGTAAAGAATGTTTTGCGGGTTTATCTGACTTATATTTTTATTATATTTATATTATATTTTTCAAGCAATGATACATTGATTTATAGAGAAATTCTGAAAAAGTTAATATAAAGTTTTAATAAACTTCATGATAAAGTTTTTATCGCCATTTTTCGTGACTCGCTTTTGGGAGAAGATTATATTAATACCGGATTATTTCAAATGAACAAATAAAAAACATCTCGCAAGAGATATCATTTCTTCAATCAGACAATAGATTCTGAACATTCTTACAATAGATTAGCATTAAATGTATTTAAGTTCAGAAAAAACCAATTTCTTCTCCTTCTTAAGACTTAATTTTACATCACTTTATAGCACATAAATTTATAGAGAGAGTTGTTCAAAAATAATTACTGCCAAAAGTGCGTCATTATTCTGCTTCTCAATAAAATCACGATAACCTTTTATTTCACATGAATACATAAACTGAAAGTTTGCTTTCAGCTAAAAATTTCTACAGCACTCAAAGTAGTCATAAGAAATTCTTTTTAAAAATATGTTATATCTGACGATATTTTAAAAAATTAAAACTTATTTGTTATTTGAATACCAAAATCTAATTAAAACAAATAGTTATAAAAAATGACTTGTAAATTGAGCTTGTTTAATACTCGTTTAATATAATTAATAACACATTCTGTTGCACCCATTAATTAAGATTTCTTTTTTACAGAATATGCCACTTTCATAGAGTTAACCAATTATTGAATATTCAGTTTCTTAAATTCTGGATTTTAGATGAATGTTAAGTATAAAATAAATAAATTTCTAAATCTATCTTTCAAACAGATGTTGAAAGGCTTCACTTGAAATATACTGTAGAACATAATCTCAGTATTTTTCAATCTTCAGTCTAGAATTCATGGACTTATTTAAGCATTGAATTCAAGATATAACAATAAGACTCATTCAGCTGCTCTTCAAACCACCGATCACCAAAACGCCGATTCCCTGTTTAGATATCCTAATAGCAAACTTGGGAGCACTGCGACTTCATGAGATTACTGTCGCAATTTTAAGAGTAGCAGTGAATCAGCAAACTTTTCCCATTTACCGTATCTTTTATAATAAACACTGATTTTAATTATTTGAAAGCTACAAAGTTTATAATTTTACTTTCAATTGTAAAATTACACTAAATTTATTATCCAAAACAGATTAGTGTACTCTCCTTAGGTTACAATAGATTGAAGCTTGGCCCTATGTCTAGTCCTACCGTCCGTCATAAGTAGGTAACGTACGACGGACTCCCTTCGTTCGTTCGTATAGTATCGATTTATACCAACCCATTAAAATGAAATTTATGATATTTTGTACTAAAATATAAATACAATCAAATTATCTTAGGGCTGAATTGTCTTGGGCTGAATTGACTGCTACGTTAAATCAGAGATTTTCATAAAATATAAATAGAAAAAGTTTGCTATAAGGGATTCGGTAGTTTGAAGTACTTCCGACTTATCCTACTTATTTTTCAATTTCAATGCAAATTTCTGTTTCTGTTCTTTAAAGAATTTAACTTATAAAAGAAAAAATTCCCCGGAAATAATCATTGATTAACTGCTGTTTAATATTTATTGCATTTTTACTTCTCAAATAAAAGGCAAATGTAACTAAAATATTATGATTTGAATTAAAAACTAACTTAATTAAGAACCTAATTTATTTTTCTTATTATAAAAGAATTTATCGAATTTTCAGCTTAGCTTTGAGCAGGTTTTGAGTAATTCTAAGAATCAGTGAGTCGTTATTCGTATTAAATGAGTGAAAATATTAATGAGAATTTTTAATTTTATCAGTTTATGTTAACAGGTTATTGGACAGAATAAACCAGTACTGTATAATTGACGATTGGGTCGCATTTTCTTTAAGTGCTCTTAAAAAGTGAGAATCGATTCATTAAAAATTATATTGAAATACTAGGTCTTACATAACCCAAGTTTCACATAAATATTTTTTCAAAAGTGTTCTTTATTTTACACGTTTGTCAACTTCACTCAGCGTTTAGTACTTATATTTTACGGTAAAATCAAATGAAAAATATTTTATAACTTCAATTATTTTTTTGAGATCATAAGAAATTCTAACATTTGATTACAGAATTAGTTTTCATTTGCTTTTCTTACAAAGGACTCAATTTTCGCACAAATTTACTTTCAATAGTAATACAAACACTTAAAAGTACTGTATGTGACAAAAGTAGTTTTGTCTATAGAAACATTTAGAATTTGAAACATCTTTAAAACACATCATTTTTAATTTTTCTTTCCATTTTAAGGATCAAAAAAAGTTAGTTTTAGAATATTTCTATTAATAATTCATATTTAAAACACATCTAATTAATTACTTTATTGAAGTTAATTTATATTCAAAATTTTGAATGTTTTGCATTAATAATTTATTAACTTTTATTTGATATTTTGAGTCTTTATATGAGATAATTAATAAGATTAAACTAAAGCAATAGTTATTAATTATTTTATATAATTGCGATTCCATCTCTTATATCTTATATGGCATTTATAAAGAGTTCATTGTTTGTTATAAATTATAACTTATAATTATAATAAATGACAGTTAACGGTATGCAAAATATGTGCCAAGTGACAAATTGCAGCTCATTTGTAAATTTATAAGCTATTAATAATAACTTATAACTCAATAAAAACTTAATAATAGAAATTTCTAGAAATCGATTATAAATTATTATGTAAAAAGTGAACGCAACAATTGAAATACATTACAGTATGAGATGAAAAGTATTTGCTAGTATTGACTTAACTGTTAATCTAATCACTTTTCTGAAACTATTATGATTGTGACCAAAACATTTATGAAAGGATTATTATATGATTTATAACTGTATTATAAGAATAAAATAAAGAAAATATTTTCACACCTATAGTGCAGAGGTTTAACGATTCCTTTATAATGAACCAAAGCTAATGACAATAAATGCATTGCCGACGCGATTAACGCCGAGAGTCTAAATATTTCCATAACAAGTGATGAGCATTTAGCTCCTGCCATATCGATATCGAATACAACAGGTAAATATGAATTGACAAAGAGTCCGGTGCCCATGAATATAGAAGCGAGACAGTCAGTTGTGGCCAAATTGAGAGAAAGTACCAAAATAGGAGACTTATTAATTGATTTGGTGTTACCGATAATGACCAGCAGTGCGTTTAACACAACACTTATAACACAACCAACTATTAGAATAGGTATAAAATATTTATAGAGTGTTTTCTGAGACTCTAGTCCTTCATTGTTCACATTAGAGAAATAGATAGAGATTGTGCTGTTGTCGCAGAAATCCATTTTAGTCATTAATGGATCAAAAGTAGACATTTATAGCTGAAAGCGATGATTCGAACCATATTCTCATTACTGAATAGTCTTCAAATACATTTACTATCTATAAGTGATGTGTCATTTAAATGATTATTATGCATAAAAAAGCTTAAAGTTTTAATAAAAATAAAAATAAAATATTCAATCATTTTATACTTACTTTAATGTTAGTAGATTTTCATGACTTTGTCATAAAAATGTTTAACTATTATAAAAATATCTAAAGTTCGATGAATACTAAAGTAATACTAACTTTGCATCCATTGCTGTGAAACACAATGAATGAAATGAAAATCAAATACAAGTTGTATTATACTTATGACAATTTATATTAAACACCAGTTTTTAAATAAATAAATATTAATTCACAAAAGAGAAAGAAAAATATCTATTCTAAGAAACGAAAAGCTTTTATGACTATTCTTTGAAATTTTGAACCATTGAATGGTTTCATTGAAACACTAAATTATAAACAAAACAGTAAAACACTTCAGTAAATATAAAGTTTTGTGAATAAAAATAAATTTCTCAAACTTTTGAATCTATCAGAAAATTATTGATAAGAAACACTCGTTTGGAAGCAATCAAATAGTTTGAAGCAGTACTAGAACTAACTCCGATTTACTGCAAACTTATAACTTGTGATTTTGCTCTATAATATTCAATAGCACTTTATTACATCACTTGTAGGTTTTGGAAAATGCGCAGAATTAACTTTACCAGAACTTTACAATAGCTTTACTCTTTAGATTGCTCTCTATTATTAACGATACTCTTTTTTATGTTAGAAGTTAAAAGAAAATTACTATTACTGTTTACAGTAAATTAAGTTTTTTAAATAAATTATAGTAATCTTCATTAAAAATATATTCTACTAATTAATCTGAAACTAAAGTCAATTTAAACAATGATAGCTTTGCATAACTAAACATATTTACAATCGAGAGTTCAAACTTTTTGATATTTTAAGTATTTCTTTATAATGTTTGAAAGATAAATATTTTTTCAGCAAAACGAAAGCATTCATGAAGTCCGGTATTTATATTATTGTTATAACGCATCGATTTTGACCAAAAAGTCATTTCTAATAAAATGCTGAAATAGAAGAGTATTTTCTTTCTAAAGAATTTCTTTTAATAAAATCATTCATATTATACTGTATGAGAGGAACTGTTTGTCGATCACATGTTCAATATTTAATAATAACTCTCGAATTTAATATTTCTTTTTTTGAGAAATCACCTGAAACTCTTTCAATAAAAATTATTAAATTTATTTATTTACCTCTGATATAAAGTATAAAAAGCATTTTTATTTGTGGTTTATTTTTCTGCTTAAATGCATAATTTGAAAAATTAACATAAATATAGAAATGATTGCTTTTTATTTTTCTACAATAAATGGACTGTGTTTTCAGATAAAACACTGCTTTAGCTTATTTTAATCTAAATATATAGTGGTTTTCAAACAAATAAATATTTTAAGTATATTACTTGATTAATATTAAAAATACATTTTTATTGTCTTTTTTACTTAGAAGATGAATAATGAAAAGATGAAAATAAAATTCTTTCATTACATCGAAATTTTTGATTGCATTAAATGATAGTCATGTATTCATATATGCAATCATTATTCAATAGTTAAACGATTTGAATCAATTTTTATCAACAGTTTCCAGTACTCAAAGTACAAAATATTTGAAAGCTAAACTCGTCTCATCCCTCTTACCAAATAAAGTTACTTCAATTCCATCCCATCCCATGAGATGGTTAGTCAAAGAAAATAAAATTGAAATTTTGTGACTTCAATATATTTTAAATAAGTTTACAATTTTAATAATATAAAATACTTCCATATGTAAAGGGACTTTTTGGATACCCCATAGCACACCAATAAAAATTAGCTCAAAAATATTTTTATAATTTTTCATATATTTTGTTTTAATAAGTTTAAAAACAAAATTATAAGATAATAATTCACTTATCTATTAATATACTTTATTATAATGGAATTTTGAATTTGAAATTTTAAGATGAAAAAAATAAATATTTCTTAAATTGCAATAATTAATTATTTGGTATGAAAAGCGTATAGTGATTATAATATAGAGTCTGTTTGTTCATTATCTGATTGAATGTTGGTCTGCAAGCCTTTGATTGAAATGATTAGAACTATCACAAAATTCAAAGGTTTGCGGATTCAGATAATGAACAAATAAGTCCTATATTGTAATTACTTTACGCTTTTCACACTAAATTATTATTTGTAATTCAGAAAATATTTTCGACTTTACATCTTCAAATTTGAAATATAATAATAAAATATATTAATAGTCAAATAAATTACTATTTAATAATTTTGTTTTTAAACATATAAAAACAAAACATACAGCACTTAAAATTAGGGTAAACGCAATTTCAACAATAAAGAAATAAAGGGAAAGGAGATGACACCTTTATTAACATAATTAATAATTTTAATAGTTGTTAACATTTCTCCCATAAAACAAACTTATGGCAAGAATTCCATGATTTTAAGTGCTTATAAAGTATTCGTAAACATGTTAATTAATGTTGAAAATAGTTCCATTCAAATTCATTTTTCTTTTTCAAATCTTTAGCTGTGCTGAGCCTTCAGAAAAATGGACAGCAATTAATTAAACTAAATTTTGTGATATTGAAGTTGAAACTATTTGTTATATAACATGATATACAGAATTCTTTAGAAAATTTTAGGAATTATATGAATTTACTAATAAATCTTAAACTCAAATGGAATTCTTTAGATTAAATCTGAGTACCAGTCACTCAAACAAAGTTTGACAAAATCAATGAGAATTCGGCGGTGCTTAAAGATGAAAATTAAGGAACGAGACTAATAATTGTTAAGTCACTGGAAATGCCTTTTTATTAAAACTGATAACAAAACTAACATTAAGTATAATAATGAAATTAGTTCTCAAACCCTTATTTCTGTACATCTTTCTGGAATCATAAGAACATATCTTTATTTGATTGATTGTACTTTTATGATTGCTTTTTATATGACTAATTTTATATTTCACTTGAGTTTGGCTGAAAAAGAACTTCAAGTTTTATATTAGTATATAAATTAATATCAATCTATTATTTGATTTATCGCTTATTTTAGACAATTCTAAATATATACTAATCTTTAATCATAAGGCCAGACCAGAGACCAATGGATTGATCTGGTCTTTTGATCTTTTCCATTCACTAGATATAGACTTAACTGTAAAGCATATATCCTTAGACTTGTGTACTGTACAGACACTATCAATAATGTTTTTTTAAAAACCTAAGTTCACGTCACAATTTTAAAACTTATTTTCATCTCATTTTCATATTTGACACAATAAATAATAAGTTATATGAAGGGAAAACCAATAATTTGAGTTTAGAACTTTGAACCGCTCACTTTTCATTTATAATTAATGAACTTTTAGTTAAAAATTTTTTCTAAATATTTTATCGAATATTTTAAATATTGATTAAGTTCTATATCTTACTGGTATGAGACTAGTATAGCTTTTATAATTATAAAATTTAAGCTGCTTTGCATGAAAGTATATATTTGAAGGTATTAACAAGTATTGTAAGTGCCATAATCAGGCTATAATTTATAAACTAATGAATTGAGATTATATCAGTTCAAAATTCATTCAACTACTAATAAATATTGAGAAATTGTATTCGTTTGGTAATGAGATTACTATTGTTCGAATATAGCCTTTAACGGTCTTTAAAAGCATTTATTTATTTAATTTTAAACTAAAAATGAAACTAATTTAGATATAATTTACTCTGTATTTCTAGTAATTAGATTAATAAAAATGAATAACTTTAATTTAATGCCTTCCAATATTTTAAAAATAAACATTATTTAATTAAAATTAATTAATTACATGGTATAAAGATATATTGATTAAATAATAGCTCTATATTTTTCAAACTATTGTAATATAACTTATGTAACATAAGAAATACCAGAGTAATATGATAACTATTACTATATTCTCAGCTCATATATAATTTTGTTTGAGTTAATTAAGTCTAATTTATATATTTTAACAAAACACATATCGGTGCGCAAATGCAGTTCAAAATATTTTTAAAGTTTAAAACAAACGAATCTAAAAGTTACAAAAAATCTTAAATTACTCGCTCAGTAGCGTTAAATAGAGTTATATTATTTACCGTTATATGACCTAACTCTAATTAATTCAAATGAAAGCTGCTTTAATACATTGAAATAATAACTCAAAATAACGTCGGAACGTTTCTAACCATTAAGTAACTTATAATCAATCATAAAACTCTTAAGTAACTTATAGAAAAACTGATAATTTATTGTTTACATTAAATAATAATTTGAATGACTGGATTGAGGAAAAGCATAACTACATTTTTCATTGTTGCAAATATGGATTAAGTTCTGGATCAAGAAAAGAAAGGCTTTTGTTAGTAAACTCAAGGGGGTATCTGGAGAGTATCAGACCCCCAAAACAATAGAAAAAATATAAAACTGTTACCATGGTCCCCTTTATGTTTTTAGACACTTCTAGTGACTTTTGAGTATGATATTAGCAAACTAGTTTTAATAAATTGTATATAGTAAGTAAGCCTTTCGACGTAAGCAGAATTTCACCGAATATTGACGCCGATTTCAAAAATTTTCATTCGGCGCATACTATATCACCCCGGATAAACCGAAAATAGCCTTTTCTGTTTAAATATCATAAGTTTAAGGGTACATATATATAATTTTTTCAATAATGGCTTTTATATTTTAGCACAAACAGTAAATTTTATACAATATATTCGTTACATTTATCTCAAATTAATACTGAATGTTATAATCAAAGGGGGACCATATTTGATTCAAAAATCAAAGCCTATATTTTGGAATTTAGGTTAAATCTAAAGATTTAGACTATTTTGTATAAAATTAGAATATAACTATTTTTTCTTTATAATTTTTAAATTTTGTAATAGAAGTTTCAAAATTTATTAAATAGTAAAGATATTGTGCGCCTTTAAAATACAGTTGTATCAATTCCAAAATTTAGTTTGAGTTTCAGATCGAGTTCCAGTTCCTGTTCCTGGTCTAGGAATTTAGTTACTGCGGGATGTAGTGGTGGGGTTTGATTTCATGACAATTCGGCCCGTAATTTCTACAGGTTAGTGTACTCTGTTTAGGTTACAATGGTTGAAAGCTATGCCTAGTCCTACCGTCCGCCACAAGTAGGTTTCGTACAACGGGCCCATCTAGTTTCTATGCATACCAACCCTTTAAAACGGAAATTTTGATATTTTATAGCAAAAAATAAATACAAACAAATATTTTCTGGGTTTAATTGTTAGGACCCAAATGTCGGGGGCCGAATTGACGTACTACGATAGTACCTTATTTTAGTATAGTACAAAAATTACCTATAGTAACATTTTACTATTTTACTAATTTTGCAAAAGTTTACTCCAAATGAACAGTATTTGCAAAATAATACTTCTTCAAGAGATGACTCGCCGTTATTTTTGAATATTTGTTCTTTTTGAAATTCAAATCAGGACATAATTTAGTTCATTCTTCCACTGTTTGTTTTATTTTTTGGAATTTTTATATTTGAGAATAATTTAATTAAAAAAATAGTAAATACTAACCAAAACATGTGTGAAAGGGCGAAATTTATGAAAAAATTATGTCTTAAATATGTTTTTATTTCGTTTCATTTGTATAACGAAATTCTCTATTTCTAATATTTGTTGTGTTTTATTTTGTTTTTTTTGTTTAACGAAATTTCCGTGGGTACTAATTTTAAATAAATTTAGGAATATTATAGCTCTATTTAATAGGAATAAAAAATATTCATATGAGTGTTGCGGTAGGGCTACTATATCTCCATATTTATTTATTTAAGCAGGTTCTACTGTAGTATTAAACTTCACTAAAAATAATTGCAGGAAAAACTGATTTAATTTAATAAAATCTCTTTTAGTTCTAGTTATTGTTACCACATTTCCCTAAGTATTTGTTCTGACCAAATACAGTTATTTGAGCCAAAATGATAAAATTTTTCTAGAAATTCTACAACACTGCTTACGTTTGTGAACAGTTTCAGAAAATTAACATAATATTAATCTAAAAATATAATTTATTTTTAATTTACTAAACGTCTAATAATCATTGACTGTGAACAACTGATATTAGCTCTAAACTAAAAACTAAAACTTTTAAAAGATTAAATAATTTGATTGAGTTTAATGAATAAGCTTTAATCTATGTTTTGTATATTGATTACTATTATATTAGTGAAAATTAAATGGAATGAAGTGAAATGGAATTCAATGTAAATGTTCTGGCTCTCTATTGCACAACTGTATAAATATAGTATAATCAAAGAGTTCTTTTATAAATTTTCTCGTTGTTAGAGTTATTAAAAGAGAGAATACTACAGTAGATTCATGTCTACAGTACAAGTTTGAAGAGTACCAGCTCTTCAGAATGCATTTCAAATAATTTGGTTCCACTCTAGCGCTAACCATATACTGACCATTTATTGATTTTATTGTTGTTAAGTTCAACTAAAATACTTGCAATAATTTATAGAGATTTTATTTCATGTTTCAAATAAATGTTGAGTATGTTCTTAACAATAAACTAGAGTTTGTCTGATTTGAGTTTCTACTCAAGCTTAGAAAATGAATATCTTTTTTACGTCAACATAAAAGCACCATTAGTGCAGTTCTAATACCTATATTATACAGTACTCGACAAACTTAAATGAAAATTTCCTTAACAAGCAATGAAACATTAATGTTTTAGCACATAAAAAGTTTAAAAATATTTCATTGATGTTCAATCTTAAGATATTTATCAATAATTTTCCACATTTTAATAAGTTTTTTATTTTTAAGATTTTATTCTTTCTCACTTTAAATAACAGAAATACTAATGCATTGAAAAGTCTTAGTCTATAATTGACGATCAAAGCAAATAGATTTAAATATAATATTTGTTTATATAACTTATTGAAGTAATGGGAAAATATTCTAAAAGAAATTTAAAAATAAAATCTTATTTATAAGTTAGAGCTTATGTTAAAAGTATATATTTTTAAAATGATCACAATTG
>JAQGCH010002521.1:0-12473 GCA_034699485.1 Nanhermannia elegantula
TGAATATGAAATCGGTTTTTTGATAGCTCTTGCCGTTTGAGAGATCTATTCGGCGGCGGACGGACGGACGGACGGACAGAACAAATCTATAAGCGGCTCTTTCAGATCGCGCTAAAAATGGTTTTATTGTTTATTTTTATTCTTAAACGAATACTTTTTGTCAGATTTGGCTGTAAGTAATTCTTTATTATTAACAATAATTTGAGCAAATTCTGAACAAGACATTCAGTAATTGAGATTAATACAAATTTGTGCTTTAAATGAATCTGTATTCATGTTATTTCTCTCATTGCAACTGTTCATTGTCTTCTTTATAATAACAAACTTCAGTTCTAATTACTTTAGCAATTAATCAATCATATCATTAAATAATATGTTATTAACCGAAACCTAATTCAGATACAATTTCAATAAATTTTTATAACTTCTGTTATTATAGTAAATATTTATAAATTCAATGTTTTGTAGTTTTTGTCCGCATTTGTGTCCAAATAATAGCAATAATTGATCACTAATTGTATTGAAATTTTATTGAAATGAATTTAAATTATGACAATATTTAGTAATGGTTTGTAAGACTTATTTCATTCTTGCTTTCATTCGTAAAATTGATCTTTTATTAAAATAATTATAATATTTTATTCAATTTTACTGATAAAAGTAAAAAAGCACTATAAAAATCTCCGGTTTTAACAGCTCTGCAAAACCGGAGATAATTCTGGAAAACCGGAGTCTCCAGCCGAAAACCGGAGAGGTGGCAGTCCTGGTCCTCACGCGTCAGTTTAGCAGTTGTTGCAGAGATGGAAAAGGTATCCAAAATTTGAAGCTCCCGTGGATCAGCTTCGGAAAAAATCTAAAATCCATAAAATATAACTCACTCTAAATTGAATACGAGATTATAAGTTATCTTTCAATCAGTTTTTAATATTATTATTAAGAGATTTCATAGCAAAAAGTATAATCAATAACTGTATTTATTAATCGAAACAATCATTCAAAAGAATACAATATTTGTGGAAATGTGTTTGAATATCATTTTTCATTATCATAAGTAACTTAAATCATATGTTTAATGATTCACTTATTTATTTTCTACTTTTCGCTGTTTGTTTAACAACGGATATTAAGTTTCAAGATTTATAGTTTTGTAATCTATTTCTTATAAAATTATGAAAAATATTTTTGTGATAATCTAAACATTTATAAACATATGTCAAAAACGACAATCTAAACAAACTCAACTTTTATTTGGATATAACTAATAGTTTACTTTACTATTGAAAATAAATATTAGAAAATCGATACAGAAATTAAATATAATTATTAAACAAATTGAAATTTTTAATATAAACGTTTGTATTATTGGTATTAAATGATTACAGATTTTCAAAATTTTTAAGATCCGAGTCAAAAATGGTTTAATTTTCTGAAAAATTTTAATTAAAAGCAGTGCCGTAACCAGAATTTTAGGCTTAGGTGGACTACACATAGAAAAAATCTAATCTATAGACCTACACTTCAAAGTTAAATAATCTTTGGGTGGCTAAAGCCCCCTTTGCCCACCCCTAGTTACAGCAGTGATTAAAAGCTAACCTTATATGAAACCCTTTCATATCTGTTGTAATCTTAAATTTGTTTTAAGTAATTTGGGAGAGAAGTAGAATTTTTAGTTAAGATATCATTCAAATGAGAATCGTCTATATTTAGAGAAAATAGAGTCCATTCGCTCATCAACAGATCATTCTTTTTAATAGATGAATGTCTTGTAATTAAATCATTTTCAATCAGTTTATATATAATCTTGAATAACATGCTTTTGTTTAACTTGATTTGTGGCAAATGACGCAAAGAGTCCATAATTGCTGAACAATGAAAAGTAGATGTCTTCTGATTTTGAATATATTTATTGGCAATTAATAGAACAGAGATCTCGTATTTGGAGAGTTCTGATAAACTCATGAGTTTAGAATCATTGCTCTGAACTGTTGAGACAAAACCAGTTTTCTGTGATACCACATGTTCTAACAATAATCGCTTTAATTCTTTAACAGAAAAGTTAAGTGAAAACTGAATTTTCAACGATTCACGCAATGAATCATTTATTTCTTTTTCATTTAATAATTTGAGTGCAAAACTCAAATAATGGTCAAAATCGATAAAAGGAGTGACTAATTGTATAATTCGCTGATTTAATCGAGATTTGACTCTCTTTTCAAGCAAATCAATTGAGTCTAAACGTGCTGTCATTCCTATTATACAAATAGAAGGCGAATGTTGTGAGACATCAAATAAATTATATAATAAGGTTTGGTTTCTTCGACAAAAAATGTCGAAATGATCTAAAATAAAAAGAACTCTAAAATTAGGCTTAAGGCACATATTTGTGAGCTCTTTCATGATATTGACGATATCTTTGGCATCGATTTTAAAGTGACGCGCAATGCATCGAATTGTACTCAAATCGTTTCCATGAATAAACCCATTGAGACGTATTATTGAAATATTAGGATTTGATTTTATCTTTATATCAGACAAACTCGTTTCGAGTAAAGCTGTTTTT
The DNA here is from genome assembly GCA_034699485.1 of Nanhermannia elegantula. Lineage (NCBI taxonomy): Eukaryota > Metazoa > Arthropoda > Arachnida > Sarcoptiformes > Nanhermanniidae > Nanhermannia > Nanhermannia elegantula. The sequence continues at coordinate 2,561 of JAQGCH010002521.1, forward strand.
CCAGATCCCGGATCACCACATATTAATAGGGAATTCGATTCTCCACTTTCTATTGTATTATTTAGGATTTTCTTCAAATACTTCAACTCATTCTCATATCCATAAAGATCACAATCAAATCCATTACTTAATAATTGCATTTGATTTACAGATGATTTTCCAGAATTAGCTGTTACATTATTTTTAGTCTTTTTCGGTGACTTTGTTGAAGGTTTTGAAATATGAGAACGCTTTCTACGGGTTTCCATTTGAGCTGTAATTAATGAGAAATGAAAATTAGATCTGACATTGAAAATAAAGGCCTACATCTTATTAATAAAAAGAGGCATTATTGATGAGGTTAATGTCATAGAGATTATTCACACAACAAATAAGAGGTAATTGAAATGTAAATGATTACGCTTTAATGGAATGCAACACTAGACAGTTGATAAACCTGTTACTGTTTAGACATGGCTTTAAGGTGTAATTCAACGCCAACTCCTATAATTCAAAAATCTCTGAACTTCATGAAAATGTATATTTGCAAAAAAGCAGAAAACAATTGCATGCTTTGAAACTAAGTCATACTCTAAAAGTTCATAATGAAGTATCAAATTGTCTCATTCTTAACCATTACTGCCTATTATTGCATATCATTATCTTCACAACACGGCCGCATTATGGAACCGCCGGCAAGAAATACTATGTGGAGATTCGGCTTCAATACACCGCCAAATTATGAAGACAGTGAACTGTTTTGCGGCGGATTAAATGTAAAATTAGTCAAACAAATGAGTTCTATTTTAATGAATAGTTCATAACAGGTTCAGTGGCAGAACAATGGAGGCAAATGTGGAATTTGTGGCGATGGCTATGATCGCGTGCGAAAGCATGAAACCGGCGGTGCTTTTGCTCCGAATATAACCACAAGAATATATTCACCGGGATCTGTCATTGATATAATGATAGAGCTCGTGGCCAACCACGCCGGCACTTTTCAGTTTCATATGTGTTGGAGAAATAGTTTCAATGAAATTGGTTCGTAATCTTAATATGAGGTGAACCCTTATTACGAATAAACTTGTTTCAATCTAATTATTATAGAAACTGAAAAATGTTTTCAAACATTGAAAACCATCAATGGATCTGATGATTATGAACTGACAACTCATCGAAGAGGATTTTTTGTAATTCCTGTCAAATTACCAGCAGATAAGACATGCAGTCATTGCATACTAAGATGGCACTGGAAATCAGGTATTCATTCATAATTCTAATGAAAATGTGTTTTAGCTAAACATCTCATACCAAAAGTTGAATTTACTGTAAATTTCTTCAGTCTTTTAGTAACTTATGTTAAGTCTATTCTTATTTCATTTTAATACACAATCTTTGAATTATCATTGAAATGCACTGAAATTATAAGCTGCGAGACTTTGGTGGTCATAAATTCTATATACTGTACTATACATACATATCTATAGATACATTTTGTATAGTAGTTAAAGCTTTTCTGTATAATTAATAGCGAATAATTGGGGTTTATGTGAGAACGGGACTGAAGCAGTTGGCTGTGGTCCTCAAGAAACTTATCGAAACTGTGCTGATATTGCTGTTAGTCATGAAAAAGGAATAAGAGGACCACTTGGTTCCAACATGATTGAAGAGAAGAAAAGGCACTGGTTTTTTCAAAAACGATTTAAATGACTTGTCAACAAAGCGAAAGAGTTTCAAGAACTAAACTTAACTTATTATCACTTAATTTAATTTTCATTTGCATTCTCATAAACATAAATTAATTATAATATATTAAAATTTTAAAATAAAGATCAAAATGAATGTATACTTTGAATAAAAGGCAACTATACTTTAAAAATTGAATGAAAACTTACATAAATAAGTAATTAATTATAAGAATTTATTGTGTTTGCACTGATTAGTTATACTTATATATAAAAAATTCAATTTTTATAGATTTGTAATTTATATTAAGGTTGAGTTAAGGTTATGCTAAATGAAAATCAATGTAACAAGGTCTGAATCGTTATAAAGAATTAAGTTTATAAAAACTTTGATAACCATAACCTAAAGTAATCGTAAAATTTTCTTTCGTGTAAATCCTTTTTAAAGCTTAATTCAATTCCATAACAGAATTAATTAATAATAATAAGTATAAATTGAGTTATTGTTAATTTAGGAGAATATCATTGAATGCATAGTTGAACAGAGTTGACTGCAAACATACAATACTGCACATTAATAAACATAAGCCAATAAAAGATAATTTAAGTTTAAACTAAATAAATATTAATTATATATAATTGAAAACTAAAAAAGACAATTATATAGAAATGTTTCCAAAGGGGTCTCAATTGAAGTAAAAAATAGTTTAGAAGTTTAGTAAACTTTAACTATTTTAAGGTAAAGTAAACTTCAGTGTAAGCCAAAGAGCACAGAGAATGAGATGCAAGTGAGATATGAATGGACTCCCCTTTTGCTGAATTGTTGTTTGGTTGGATCCAAACAAGTCGTCTTCAAATGGCTATTATTTATAGTATTGGTTGAGTTAAGTTTTGATTGTTATATAAAATATATTTATAATAATTAATAGAATCGAAAGAATGCCGCGCGAAAGGAAGGGTTCGCTTAAGAACAAGAATAATACTGGAAATGATGGGAACGACAATGAAATGGTAACCAAAACAACGAATAAGAAGAGAAGGACTTCCAATGCAAACAATAATAACAGTAACAATAATAACAACACTCAAAATAATGTGAATAATAGTAATAATTTGAATAATAATAATCAAAATAACGTAAAGGCATCAGAACTAATACCACCACAACCTGTCAGCACATTCGGGAACACAATCATAGCCTCGAACCCGTTCGACGACACACCATCACAAGCAGTATCACAATCGACAGCACAATCACAACAATCAACCCCTCAGTCGACGACTCATTCGCCTAACAATAACATGATTGTCAACAACACTTCCAACCCATCGATGGCATCGATTGGACCCCAATCGCAATCATTACAACAGTCCGGACAACAGATTGGACCGCAATCGCAGCCAAAACCGGTGCCATTAATGTCAGGCAAGATCTACCCGTCGGAGCAGTCAATGGTCTTCAATCCGGCCAATCCTAACGCACCGCCAATATATCCGTGCGGTGTCTGTCATAAAGAAGTGCACGACAACGATCAGGCGATTCTATGCGAGAGTGGATGTAATTTTTGGTTCCACAGAATCTGCACTGGAATTACCGAAAGGGCTTACTTTCTGCTGACACAAGAGATTTATGCGGAATGGGTTTGCGATAATTGCACCAAAACTAAGTCCATTCCGTTGGTCAAGTTTAAGCCTTAAATCCTTTCTTTCAATTATGTATTATATTCTTAGTTTATTCAACAATCGTATCAATGGTTTTACATTATAAGGGAATAACTTTTTTGATGTCAATCTTTCTATTTTGTCACATAATTCTAGCAAAACATTTCTCACATTTATTGCAATATTTGTTGTAATATCAGTTAATTTAAGATAAATTAATAATAATTGTAATAAATTGGTAGCCGTTTCGTCGTCATTACATAACATGTCCAGTAGTACAGAATTATCGCTATGAATGGCTTCAATAAATTTACTCATTAACAGATGTGACAGTTGATTGTTATTTAATTTTATGATACTATACAATGCGTTTAACAGTTCAACGTCTTCTTCAATGAAGAGCTCAATGAAGCAGTCGTTTGCACTCATTTTATTGCATTTATTTCTCACAAAATCGGATATATTTTGCAAACGAGTATTGATTATATCATTAGAAGTGGATCTCATTATCAATGGAGAGCTTAATGTATTTAAATATAAAAGAGTTAATTTACGAAGCATTATAACATCGCATTCATATTCATCATTGTGTTCATTATTATCAGATGAATATTTGCCGCCAAAGCCATACAGAGTATTACATATATTTATGCCATCACTTAAAAAGTTTTCATCGAAAATCCATTCAGATATCGATTTTATTGTAATTGAATTCTTTTCACATTCTTTGACGATAGAGTTCAACAAATTCAAAAGTTTGTTATCAAAGCATCGCTTTTGTCGATTAGCGAAAAGTTTAATCAAATTCAATACAATTTGATTTAAGTTCTGGTCATTTATTTCACTATAAATGCCATCAAATAGTTCTAAAGTATAACACAAACAGTGTTTTTGACAAAAGATATAATTAGGTTCACATAATTGGCTTAATTTGAGTGAAATATGATTTAAATTTGTGTGAATGGCATCACATTTCTCTTTTGAACTTTTGTTCAGTAAATCACTTAAGAGTTTAGACAAATGGGGAAAACAGTGCCAACGCTGGGATTGCAATAAACAGTTAATATCAAGTTTGTCTTCAGTGACACATTTGATTATTACTTTACCACAAATATATTTAACATAACTATCAGAATGAGTGCAATGTATTCCCAATAATAGATCTGTTATATCAGTACTCAGTTCAACACTTTTTGTCAAATCGTTTGTAAGAATTTTGTTCAAACAGATCAATAATAAATCCCTTTCATTAATAACCGATAAAATATAGTCCTTTGTAATCAATTCTGATTCACACACACTTTCATTCATTGCATTATTATTTGATATTTAATATAAAATGAATACTTATTTCAAAACTTGTGTTCGGTTTTGTTTTGAGTCAATTAATAAATTTTTGCAATTTATTGAAATGGTATTGAAAGTGATGCCAATCCATGAGTTGGTCACCACTTAAACGACAAACGTTTGAGATTTAAATGAAAACTTTTTAAATATAGACTCAAATGCACAACAAATTAAAGTATTTTAGAAAACATTTAAAGTCTTAAAAACAATTAAATATTGAAAAACTTAATAATTAATTATTTTATTATAAAATCATTGAAAGCAATCCTACCTCTGGTGCCAACAATTTATCAAATTATTATTCAATTATTTTGTTATTTGTTTGTCGACTAAAAGTTTGTCAAATTATTGAACAATTGATTAATATTTAGTAAATTCTTAATTATCGATAATTTAAGTAAAAATCAAATTATAAACAAAACTATTGTCAATACAATAGAAAGTTATATAAACTATGGATTGTATTGTAATAAATAAAAGTATTTTTTACCTTATTTAACAAAAAATTAAATAATTTAACTCTAATTATTATTTTTAATAAATATTTTCACATTTTACAAATGAAACATAAATTTTAATTATAGTTTAATTATAATTATTTGCAAAATTAACACAAATTGTGAGCATTTAATGCATAGAATTATAATGTATTTAATGCGAAAAAAGCCCCGAATTTGATATCAATAAAAGCATGTGTTATGTGTTCTCTGCTTTCAATGCTTTCAAAGTGTTTCTTAACTGTTATTTAAAGTGATTCTACTGTTTATCGTAATAATTATTATTAATATCTGTTTTATAGTGATAATTAATGTTTTAAATAATTGTTTTGATAATCTCGTAGTTTTATATTTAATTGAATTGTTTTCTATTAAATAACTGATTAATGGCAAAGAAGAAGAAGAAAGAGCAGGATTTCCAGAAAATAAAGCTAAAAGTTGGTCGAAAACTATTGCGCGGAACTAATGATACAAAAACAGAGTTTAAATCGAAAAAAATAATACTAAAGGAGAGTGAGTCCCGATCTAAAGACCCCATTAAGACACTGACGAACTGTATCGGAATCAATAGTCAATTAAAGCAGTTGTGTCTCAACAGAGTTTACGATTCATTGAACTCAACAAACATTAACACAAATAGCGGTCAACTCATTAATACTGTTTCCAAATATCTTAACGATGAGGACAACAGAGTCAGAACTGATGCCATTAAATGTATTAAACAGTGCATCTCTTTATTAGACAATAACAACAATAATAAAAATAATAAAAATGCAGGCATTTGTCCATTAATGGCAATGATATTGACGTATGTCAACTGTGGTATGACTCATATCAACCCTAATATAGCTAATGATTCAATCAAATTGTTGTCATACATAATAGAAAAGTGTGACTATTCATCATTTGATCAGTTAATGCAAATCACATTCACACGAATTGCTAATAAATCCAATATCGATGTCAATGAGTACGAGATTTGTTATAAAATAGTTTCACTTATGAGAAGACATGATAATAATAATCAAATGCTTTCTAAACCGAAAGAATCTCCAGTCTTCAAGTGGTCTACAGATAATAGTTATTGTGATCTCAGCATTAATACTGATAATAAGCCTTCGCTCGAGTTTAATATGACTTTTCAAATGAATTCTTCGGTTGACATAAAAGAGATATTTTTAACAGTCATCAGAAACATAGTGAGCAATGATTTGAAACTTATGTTTCCTAAAGAGAGCAAAGGATTATCATTTTCAATAACTGAAGCGAGAAAAGCGATTTCTGCTCTCAATATAAGTGCGATCATAGGCTCGTCTTTTAAAGGAATAGAGGGAGAGATACCATCTGTTAATATCGTTGCGATTAATGCTAATAAGAAATCGAATCGACAACAACAACAACTAATATCGCATTTGAAACACGAGTTAAATATTTCGTTAAATAATTTATTTAAAGTTAACCAAAAATAGTGAAAAATTATAAAAGAACGAGATTTTGGTTAAATATTATAAATATCGGGTAACTATTCTTGAAATGAATGGATAAATAAGAGATACAGAACATTAGAAATGTTTGTATTAATTATTTTAATTAAAAATTATATTTATGTCAAACAAATAAAGTTAAGATTAATTTCTAGAACAGTATGTTTTATCAGAGAGTCATTTTGGAAATCAATAAATCTTTATTACGAATAATTAAAAGACTTCTTCAGCATTTAATACTTTGTCTTCTTTAAACTTTTTGAATTTTTGAATAAGGTCTGCGACAGAGCACTCTCCGTGTATCTTATTATCTCTGGTGCGAACGTTAACACTTTGATTTGCTATTTCTCTTTCCCCTACAACTAAAATGAAGTTGTATTGAGCCAACTGTGCGTTTCTCACTTTCTTATTGATAGTAAGTCCGGGATCTAATTCAGTGTCCACTTGAAAGCCTGATTCATACAATTCTTTTTTTACTTGTTCTGCATATTCGTTACCATTGGGACCGACCGGGAGAACAATGGCTTGACGTGGAGATAACCAGAAAGGCCTTTATAAGTATAAATATATTATAAGAATTTTAAAAAGTATAAAATAAATAGAAACAAAAGTAGAGAGAGAGAGAGAGAGAGAGAGATATTAATACCATTTTCCGGCAAAATTCTCAGTAATAATAGCAATGAAACGTTCGATTGAGCCTAAGATAGCTCTATGAATGATAACGGGTCGCTTTTTAGCGCCGTCTTCACTACTATAGTTCAAATTGAATCGAATCGGTAATTGAAAATCGAGTTGAATCGTAGCGCATTGATAGGGTCTTCTTAAGGCGTCGTTTATAGTGATATCAATTTTTGGTCCATAGAAAGCTCCGTCGCCTTCGTTCACAGTCCATTTCAGTTGCGCTAAATCGAGAGCCTTAGCAAGAGCTGCCTCTGCGTTATTCCAGACCTCAATTTCACCCAAAAAAGACTCGGGTCGAGTCGATAAACACAAATCAAAGGTAAAACCAAATATGGAGTAAACGGTTTGAAGAAAATCTAAAGCGCCTGTTATTTCATCCGTTATCTGTTCAATAAATACATTTGTCAGTCAAATAAGTTTTATATTTGAGTTACCATTTATTTATTGAAAGACCTGATCAATGGTGCAGAATATATGGGCGTCGTCTTGTTGGAAACGTCTCACTCTTGTGAGTCCAGTCAAAGCTCCGGACAACTCATTTCTATGAAGAACTCCAAAGTCTGCGAGTCTTAGAGGCAATTCTCGCCACGACCTCACGTCGGAGTCGAATATAAGACAATGTCCGGGACAGTTCATTGGCTTGAGTGCAAACTTTTCTTTGTCGACATCGAATATGAACATATTGTCTGCGTAATGGTCGCCATGACCTGAAATAGTCCATAGCTTGGAATTGAATATATTGGGAGTTATCACTTCTTGAAAGCCACGCTTTCGATATTCGCTCTGATTTCATGATAAAGTAGTTCAGTAAATAGTTTAAACAAATGATTAGTCAAAGCTATTTCAATACCCGAATATAATCAAGTAAAGTGTTATAAATATGCGCCCCTTTAGGTGTGAAAAAACAAGAGCCAGGACTCAGTTCGTGAAAAAAATATAATCCCTGTTCACGGCCTAACTTTCTGTGATCACGTTTTGCCGCCTCTTCTTGGAATCGCTGCCATTCACGCAGTTGTTTAGGATCAGGGAATGATATGCCATAAACACGTTGCAGGGATTCTGCGTCTGCCTTTCCCTCCCAGTAAGACGAAGACGACTGTTTCATAAATACATACAGTTATAAGTTATGTTTTCTATTAGTTTGATATTCGATAGAAAAGAAACACATTTCAAATGGAATGAAAAGAAAAGTAAAGGCATTAATCAAAGTAACATTTGGTCGCTTATGCATAAAAGACGCAAATCAATAGTTTTACTCATTTTAGTATTTTATTGCGTACGTTGGCATCACTTCTTACTTTTCATGCTATACAATAAAACTCTTACTTTTGTAACTTTAAATGCCTTAACATTTCCAGTGTGTCGAACGTGTGGACCCCGACAGAGATCGATAAGTGTTCCACAACGGTATACAGTTGTGCGGTCCTCTTTGATCTTGTCTTTCAATATCCGAACTTTAAATTGATTGTAAGCAAACATTTGCAGTAATTCATCTTTGCTCAGCTCTAATCTCTCAAAGGGTTGTCGTTCATTACAAATGCTTTTCATCGACGACTCAATTGCGCCGAAATGTGAAGTCGAGACAGAAGACAATAATTCATTTTGTTCTTGACTTGCATTACATCCACACATAAACACGTCGTAATAATATCCGCTTTCGATGGGAGGGCCATAACAGAGGTGACCGCCATATAGGCGTTCAATGGCTTCGCCCATTATGTGCGCCGACGAGTGCCAAAACACTTGACGACCTTTAATATCAAACAAATTAATTGAAAACATCTCTAAATATGTGTAAACAAGATAGCGATCGATACCTTCGTTGTCATTAAAAGAAAGCAATTCTAGAGAACAGCTCTCCTCCAGAGGTCGGTCTAAATCCCAAAGAACTCCATTGACTTTCGCGATAACCAAAGATTCGGCCCATGATTTGGGTCCCAATTGTTTGGCGATATCTGACGGCAAACTCTTCCAACTCAAGCCTTCGACCACTTTATTGTCTCCGTTCTTGTCCTTAGCGCTGACACTAATGCTTGTGTTGGGCTTTGAAGACAATTCCCTTAAATATTTTTCTTTCAATTGATCCCAAAGTTTTATCCTTTCGTTTATGAATTCCGGAAGTGGTGTCAGTTCTGACAAATTGACAGAATTTAATTGTTTGGTCACAGAATCCAATTCACTGTTATCGCCACTCATTTTGATTCGATTTGCTCTCTGTTTATGACAATTAAATCTGTGTTTATATTAATATTAATTAATTTCTTATTTAATAATTACTATTATTTTAAAATACATTTTAATCAAAATTTGAATTAAACCCAAAATTATATACTTTTTCAAAATTTTAATGATATTTAAGACTCACTTTATGTGAAGAATAATTCAATTTATGATTTAAATTAATAAATAACTGTTTGTTCAGTCGATTGGATCTAAAAATATGTTTAATGAACGGTATGTTAACAATCATTAAATAGTATCCGAAAAGCTTTAATACATTTGCCGAATAAATAACAACACACTAGCGGTATATAAATATTATTAACATTAATTACGTTCTGCACAATAGGAAGAGGAG
>JAQGCH010002522.1:0-12472 GCA_034699485.1 Nanhermannia elegantula
TGTTAATATACGAACACCAATAAAATTGCAATACTTTAATGATAAGTTACTTTAAGATAACTTATAGTTTTTGAGGTCATATATTGCAAAAATTCTCTTCTCTAAAGTTTTCTCATTCTAACAAAATGTGATACCAATTAATCATTTTTATTTTGAGAAGATATTTAGCTTTCAGTTTGAGTTCACTTTTCCAGAGCTATATCCAGGCTTTGCCACCTTTGCCAAAGACAAAACCGGACAAAAAACTCATAGGGAACTGATTTTAAAATTTTTTTAACTCACATTGTTTAACAATCGAGTATATAATTTTATCGTCGTCTTCGTCGGCACATCAGTATGTGTGTAGACGTTTTTTACTTTTGAAATATTTGTATTGATAATTAAGAAATCTTTCAATAATAAACGAAATACGAGTTCTATAATTCTGAGTCTGCTTTGTTTTATTCAATTTTATGTTAAATACAATTATTAGTTGAAATTGAGGGTATATTTAGTATACTTGCGAATTACAAATTTTTACGATTCATATAACTTGTAATACAGCTTTTGATTAACTTTTTGGACATCTATAGTCAGGTCGGACCTCTCGTCTGCCACCCGGACAACACACAGCAAAACCGGACAGGTAGTAACCCTGGCTGTATCATAGATGTGAAATCAATATATAGATACTGTACATATAATTTAGAATCAATTTATAGTAAGATAAATGAATTTAGATTTTTTACGTTTTTTCACAACTTAATTAAGACCACTAACTGTGGAATAATGTGAAAATATTTGTGCCGCTAAACTGCAGCCTTCATTATTAGCATTAACGCAGATGTTTTGGTCAATTTTGCATATTTTTATTTAAACATAGTTTCAAATTAACATGTTTTCAGTTAAATTATTTATATAAAGCATTTCTGTACTCAAACACAGCTCTGCCACAGAAACTTTGCTTTATATATATAAATAATTTAAACTGAAAATAATGTTTCGAAACGTTTACAAAATAACTCAAAACTGCAGCTAAACTATTGTACCGCTAAAGTAAAAAGTCTTAATTAAATGAATTCTTTAAATTTTGTAGTCGTGTGAACGGTGTGAACACGTTTTAAATAAAAATTTTCTTACTTTTCACAACTTTTCAATTCATCACAAACTGTGAAGTTTTGGACGGTTTCGGCTTAAACTACAAGCCTTTAAATGACTGGTTTTGTTGTACAAGTGCTTCTGTAGTCGTGAAGAGAGCGAGAAATCCGAGAGAACTAATTGTTTGTATAAGTGTTTAACTTCAAATTTAAATATATATACAAAAAACCTTATCATTTAAATTGAAACCAAGTTCCATATTTGTGGTTAGAGTAATAATAAAATTATAACTAAATTTTCATATGTGATACAGCTTTGCCTCAGAAAAGTAAAAAAGTTTTAATTTTAAGTTTTAATAAAGTTTCAAATTGAGCTCAAAATGTTATTTTGTTCTTATTATTAAAATGCATACATTTTCTGCGCTTTTCAATATTGCAATACCGGTCACTGCTTTCAAATCTAGAGTTTTAATATAATTTATTTAAACTATAGTGAGTACAGAGTTCAAAGTTCTCGACACGTCTTTCGTTTAATCTCTAGAATCAGAGTATTGAGTAAAAGTCAATTCAGGAAGAGTTTGGGTTTCACTTAAAGGCTTTAAGTTAGAGTAGAGTTAGAGCAGAGTTAGAGTAGAGTTAGAGCAGAGTTAGAGTAGAGTTAGAGCAGAGTTAGAGCAGAGTTAGAGCAGAGTTAGAGCAGAGTTAGAGCAGAGTTAGAGCAGAGTTAGAGCTCACTCAAAGGGCTTTCTATCTGACGAGTTAGAGATGAGCTGTTTCGTCCTTTTAATGCTTTTAATTGCAATCAATGTCTTTCACAGCGCATGCGTTTGGTATTGAATCATAAGAAAACAGTAAACATTTTAAGTGTTTATCAATTTATTAATACATTACAAATAATTTGTTCACATATTTTAATATATTATTAATTGATTTAATAATAATATAATCAATAATTAATACGAACGCATGTCTTGAATGTCATGAATGTCTTGTTTCTCAACTAAAAGTGGAGTAAATTCTCAAAATAAATACCAAATAAAAGTGTTGTTTAATTGATTTGTCTGTAAATGAAATAAATTTTAATTAATTTAATCATAAATGGAATCAATGGTTAATTGGAATCCAAATAAAAGTCATGATTGGGATAAAGAGCCCAATAGTCCGCACACTTATCTCAGAATCAAAAAGTATTTCAAACAATACATAAATCACAGAATCTATTGATTTATTATTATTATTAAAAAACTAATAGAATAACAAATTTCTTAGAGATTTGAGTTCAATAATAGTTAGTGATCCGCTTCCGGGCGTTATAGCGGTTCCCGAAGAGAACGACATCACGAAACTGCACGCATTGATCACCGGCTCGTTCGACACCCCATACGAGGGCGGGTTCTTCTACTTCGTGATCAGATGTCCTCCCGATTACCCCATTAGGTATGCGTTCATTTGTGTGCTATTAATGTTTCATTTGATTTGTGTTTCAAGGCCTCCAAGAATTAAACTCATGACCACTTGTAATGAAACCGTTCGATTCAATCCTAATATTTATAGAAATGGAAAAATTTGTTTAAGTATTTTGGGGTAAGTTTTCATTCCATTCACCGTTTGTGTCATTTTATATATTTGTTATTTATTGCAGGACTTGGGCAGGTATGACATCACACCATTCTTTAGGGTTATCTCTGTTTCTCATATATTTTGATTGATTTGATGACAATTAGGCCCCGCATGGAGTCCGGCATTGACTTTATCCACAATTCTTCTATCGATTCAGTCATTAATGAATGACAAACCATTCCATAACGAACCCGGATATGGAAAAGTATGCTCTGCTTAATAATGCATTAATTGAATGATTAAATAAGTTTATGCTTTATTACACTTTTTCTGATCTGTTAGAGATTACATTTCACATAAATATTTATTTAAATGAAAAGCGACTCAAAGTCTACATCTTTATTACTAAAGTATATAGTAATGAAAGTTTTATAAATATATTTTAAATAATAGATTAAAGAGTTGACAGCAGTCAGCCGTTTGAGGTCATCAACGTCTATGACATACTCTAATCAATAATTTAAAGTTAAACTTTCTATTTATTATTATTTAGCATTAAATAAACTTAAGTGAAAGTGTGATCTCCAAAAAAATGCAACGAAATGTTGACTAAAGTAAACGTCAATAATAGTAATGAATAAAATTGAATGAAAATGATTTTATTTTATATGAATAGAACTCTCCGAATGTAAACCCTCAAGACGTTGAGCGATATAATGAGATCATAGAACACGAGACCATCAGAGTAGCCGTTTGTGATATGCTTGAAAATGTTAACGAAGATACCAAATGTTGTCCGTCAGCTCTCAGGAAAGTACTCTCTATAATATCCATTTATTCTTTTATAATAAAAATTTATTTCTTACAGGCAAGCGATGGAAAAATCATTTGTGGAATTTTATCCGCATTACGAAAAAGTTGTTAAGAAAAACCTTTGGCTCTCAAATCAGAAAATGGTTGACCCGTTCGGTGAAGAGCGAGGAATATTCGACTATAACTCGATTTTGACAAGACTTCAGAAATTGAAAGAAAAATATAATGTTAGCACAGAATCGTCTGATTCAGATTCAGAATCTGATTTAGACGATCAAAACTAATTCATTTCTGTACAGTAGCTCTATATTGCTCTCTAATTAAAACTGCAATCCTTTCCCCTATTATTCAAAGAGAAATCCTATTTATATTTTTTAATTTTGAATTAATTGTTTATAGAAATAAAAACCAAAAATATTTATCTAAAAATTAAGTTTCAAGCTTTAACTGATTGCAAGCTTTAATCGATAAGACAATAAAGAACTGAATGACAGTAACTATATCTGAATTAATTAATATACAAAATATTGAATAAAGACTGAATGTATATAAAGACTTCTATTTATGGCTTCAAAAATATGCCATTGATTTCATTGATAGCATTTGTTAATTATAATAATTATTATTTGTGATATACAATTGAACTAAAGTTATAATTAAATATAAGTTTCTACAGTACGTGTACAATAAAAGTATATAATACTCTACACTATGTTTTTGCATATCAATGTTTTTTATTAGTTAAAATAGTAGTTGTTTTGTACTACATGTAAATAAGAGGATGTAAATGATTGCTATTATACAGTAAGTTATAAACCATTATTACAGTATATCATTACAAATGATGTACACTTTACATAATAGCCAACATTTGCATTCTCAGTGCCAACAAATATAATAAAATATGATTTAACAAGAAAATTGCGAGATTTAACAGTTTTGTGTTTAAATATTAAATGCCTAATAAATGTGGAATCATTAACACTAAACACTCCCAAATCATAGGTTAAAATTGCTTTTATATAGAACTTTGATTATTTCAAATTTAAGTGAATTGGCTATCATTTAAACACTAGTAATATTGATATTTATCATTCTGTTAGGTTTAAAGTTAAAGGGATTCTAAATTCACAACCGATACTAAAGCCTATGCACAGTAAAGTCAATTAAGACCAACTTTGAGGCACAGTTTGGATTTATTTGAAAATAAAATGTAAATTTTATTTAAGAAAAATGGAGAAACTTTAAAATTGTTGAAAAATATACGAATTATTACATATCGTCGGGCTCTTTACGTAAATATTCGAGTAATTCTTTTGGTGGAATGTCTTGATTGCAAATTTTATGAACGGCTACGAATAGTGGAAATCCTAATAAAATTACAAGAAATGTGTGATTCAATTGGTTTTTCATAAACCTATTTATTGAGATCTTACTGTCTTCGTGTTTATTAGTGGTAAGCATAGTGACCACTTCGTTGCATGTTTGGTATCCTTGAAGTTTTTGTCCGTTAAGCATTTCTTTTTCAAGTACTTCTAACGTTTTACCAGTTTTAACAAATGCTTCGGAGACTTTTCTATTCCTGCCTCCATAGCAGGTGGTTATGAGATCTGCGATACCGCACGACTCAAAAAATGTGGTGGTTCTCATTCCTTCGGGATAAAAGGTCTTACAAAATCGCACCATTTCTTTGAGTCCAATTCTAATAACTGCTGCCTTTGTATTGTCGCCTAATCCTAAGCCATCGCAAAACCCGGCAGCACAGGCAACGATATTCTGCAATGGTTTATGCATATTATTAATAAATCATTTGGTTATTCACTATTAATTTACTTTTAAAGCTCCGCATATTTCTACAGTATAGGTATCGGGAACTACTGTCACCCGAAAATTGTCGGTTTGAAACAAGTCTTTCAGAGCTTTTCCGTTGTCCACATCCTTACATCCTTTGGAATAATGGATTTGATTAGTGAATGAAATAATTGTTTATTTTATTTACCAATTGTTGTCTCACAAAACTTTTCGTCAGCCACTTCTCCCGCCAGATTAGCCCCCATTAAAACTGCACAGTCTATGTTCAACACATTTTTAATTACATCAGATATTAGTTCAATGCCACCGCCAGGAGTTTCACCAAAACCCTAATCATTTATTAAATTTAAATTATAGATACAAATAATTAACAATATTTCTATTTAAAGCAGACCTTAATAAGAGATATTCCAAAAGCTTTCGGTTTAAGCAGACCTTTCAATGGTTTGCAGATTCGGGCAATGAATGCGTGCGGGACAACAAATACCAGGATATCTGCATCTTTAGCAGTACTTAAAACATCCGGATCAGCGACCTTATAATGGCATATATTTTTTGCATAAATAATCAATCATTAAAATAAATTCTTATGACATACCACAGTCTGAGGCAGTTTATGTCCGGGCAAGTATTTCACATTCTCGTGTCGGGTATTAATAATTTCACTTAACTTTTGGCCGTCAACTATCTCTTCGTATACATACATCTTTACTTCGCGATCAAAATATGGAAATTTGGAAACATTAGAGCCGATTATTTTGGAGATTGCGGAACCCCTTCAAGAAATGAAAATTAATTTTCAATTTAAATGAGACACATATCATACCAATTGCCGGAACCAATGATTGCAACTTTCTTTTTGGATTCACTCATTTTGGACTTATGTTAACTTTTGAGCTATAATTGAATAGAGATCTAATTAAATGAGATTCATGTGAGAACAGATTCATTGGTTTAATATTTCGCTAAGAAAACCTTAAATGTTATAATACTATATCATAATGTCATGTCATGATTCGAGACACGCGCATAACTATTATGTAAAGCTTATTACTCAACAATACAAATATCAAACTTAGCTTACTTTAGGCACAATTTAAAAGAGGATCACTTTGTTCTATATTTTACTTAAAGTTCAGCTTAAATCTAGACTTTATGAAAACCTTCAAAACTATTCATGACATTAAAAGTAATGTTTTTATTACTTTAAAATGTTTTTACGGATGCTTTGCTATGACTTTAGCTGTAAAGTAAGGTTTCGCTCAAAACTTGACTTTTGGCAGAGCTCTCCATCGCTTTCAATAGGCTTTAAAATTAAAATTAGATGAGCTTTTGATTAATGATAGCTTGAAAAATAATTTTATTCTCAAAACTAGTTTGGGTTTTAGTAGAGAATGAAATTTGAGACATCTATTGCTTAATGATTTACTGATAAATATTTAAGTTTCAATTTATTATTGAACTCAAAAAAAGTTTGAAATTACAGTCAAACTAAAAATAAATCCATTTTTATCAAGTGATTTGAGACGCAGTTTAAAAGATATAATGTTTTAAAAGTAATTGACATACACTTACACAATATTATTCAGCAAATTATTGGTTACTTACAGAACAATTAAAATAATTATAAGCGTAATAATGAACAGCACTGTTGTAAACTTGATTTGTTTGTCAGCAAAACTTTAGTGACTGAAGTCAGACTCAAAAAACAATATTTAAATAAAATAAAAATAGAATAAAACTAATTCTTATATATATAAGAATATAATCGAAAGAGTGTTTTTCCACTGGAAAATCACTAAATTTAAAACTAATTCCAACTCTAAACAAAGTTGTCTTTCCTATAGGTTTAAAGTCCTTGAAATCAAGGTTTGGAACTTTTTTTATCTCCTGTTTGCTGTTATTTTCTATATATTAAGCAGAAGTCTTTGCACTCACACTCACTGTTAAGAATATGTCCCATTGATAATTCCGATAATTCTAATGTTAAACTCATAGCTGTCCTTTACTTGGCCCGCTATGTGCTCTTTGTATTCCTCAGGGTTTACAAGAAAATGTATCGAGTTTTACCCTCAGGCAAAAAAATCCGAGCTATAAAACATGGTTTTTATAGTATTGTAGTTATATTAGACCTTTTACTGCAAAAATTTCAATTAATTTTGTTTAAAGTTAAAGTTTGAAAAACTCATTGACTTTTAGTTAAAGTTTGTTCTTTCAGTTTTTAAAAGTTATAAAATAAAATTGTCTTAAATGTATTTAATACAAAAGAGTGTGAAAATGTTTAAGAAAAGACAAAATACTCTCCCATTGCTTCGCAACTTATATTGCTTTCTGGTTTAACCCGTAAGTAACACGTAAAATAATATCTTGATAAATGAGAATATTAAGCATTTATTATTAAATTTTAATTTTCAAACCCTTACAATCTTTGTAGAATTTAAAAACTGAAATAATTTAAGTTTTTTATTTTTATCTTGTTAAATTAAAGTTCATTAACTCAAATGTTAACTTAAAAAGTTCCAATTGACACTAAGTTTAGTACATACCTATATACCTATATACAAAAGTCTAATTCTTTTATCAGAGGTACAATACTTTTAGTTTAACACAGAATATGTTTCTTTTACTTTGTTTAAAATTCTTTGCTGTGTTTTGATATCAATACAATACTAGAGATGTTATAAAATGCAAATTTTAAATAATTATATTTAAAAATAAGTCTGAGAGACAATTTACTTTTCCTCTTTGGTGCGCACACTTTACAGATAAAAAGAGCGATCAATCCCACAAGAATGCAAAGACCAGTGCAAGGATAATGGCTGATGCGGGTCTATTGCACACTGTATTTTTGTTTGGTCCCGGTCTGGGATCAGATCACAGTCACTCAGCTCGAAAAGTAATGCATTGCTGACTGAACTGTTCTCCAGCTTTTATATCATGTGCTATTATGAAAAGTCTGACATTTGAGAGACTTGTTTACTTTAAATAAAATGTTGTACCTGTAATAATAATAAAAAAAATTTTAAAATAAATATTGTTGAACTGTAACTAAAGTTTCTTATAGTCATATACTACTGTATTTATATGAAAGAAAATACTATATTAAAAAAACAAAATGATTGGTGAATAACGTTGGGCCAGTGTAAGTTACACGTGTAAATTATGCGTAAGTTACATGTAAATTATGGCAAATACAAGTAGTGCTATCTGTGTAATTTATTAAACTTTAATTTTTCTAAATAACATTTCGATGAAAATTAAAACTAAAAGTATTTTTTACAATTTCATGAAATAAATGGTAAAAGGCCTGTAAATTTGTGAAATTGAATACTGGTAATGATGTAGAATGCGATAGTGATATTGATTGAAGCAATATTAATTGATTTTTAAAGATTTTTTTTGTGATTAAATAGGATTGTTTTATAAATTACACCATTTTCATAAGTTATATGTAATTTTCATGTAACTTACATATAAATTACCCAACGTTATTGGTGAATAACTGCTTATAAGCAGAATTCGCCAAGGAGGGGATGTTGGGGATGCACACCCAACTGGAGAGTTGAAAAACTGGACCACCCCCAAGATTTCTTAAAAATTGTCTATCAAATCCGATGAGTTTTACCCCCCCCCCTAGAATTTCAAAAATTTTCAGACTTGCTGACACGACGCGAAGGGGTCTGGTTATAAGTAATTATAATTGGCTGCATTGCTTCTAAATCAAGACCTAATTTTAAATAAAATAAAAAACAGATAATGGAATCAAATCAGTAGAAGGTAACCGACTTATTATCGAAGACTTGTGAGTTCCAATCTCAGCCACTGCACTTTGGTGATGATGAGCTGCCATATGTCCCTTGTTTTCGATTAAATCCCAGGTTCTTAGCATTAACCTATAGTGCAAAACCTGCAAAAATCTCACTCTAATTCTGGATAAATATGAGATCTCCTTATGAGTTGGCTCAAGAGTATAAAATATATACCATATCAACAATTCTCTATTGAAGTAATTTTCTGATTTATTTAATCAAAAGTAAATAACTATTATTTCAGGTATAGCTGTAAAACCATTAATTAGTATTTAATAATTAGTAGCTGTCAGAACTTTAATCAGGCACTTGTGGTCCCTGAAGTCAAATGTGTTGGACAGCTCTGGTCTAACTTTTAATTGCTATGCTTATACCAACTGAGATTCTATTGAGTTACTGAGTATAGTATTGTATAAATAATTATCGGGTTTAATAGTTTTGGAGATTTTGATTAAATTTAGTATAAAATATTGCGAAGAGTAGTTATTTTTAGTTATTTTACACTCAATTAAAGTGTGTTATATTAATGTAAAAAACGTGAAAGTCTTTTGAATCGATAAGTAAAATGCGTCAAACTGTGTTAGGTCGTCATCAGTCCGGAAAAAATACAGATTAGAGTTTAAGGACTAATTGAATTTTGCAGTAAATAGATTGATATCAATTCAATTGCTATTATTTAATATTTATTTATAGACTTAAAGTAATCAATGGGAAAAAACATACTTAACTCATAAAAACATTATAACTCTTTCATTAAGTTTTTGTGGCCTCACTACGACTCTTAAAATCTTGTTTTAATGTAACTTTTACTTTATTATTAAACTGTGTGAATGGAGTTTTCTTATTCATTTGAATAAAATAAAAGTTTTTATGACTAAATTATTTGATTACCAATACTTTTAATATAGACATGGTACTTTTCGGGTTTAACCGATTCGGGTTGGTTTAATGGGGTTCAAAAGATTTGAATCAATTCGAGGTTAATCGGGTTTAAACCGAAAATTTATTTTCAATTTCTGGTATATAAATTCAAAAATGACATGTATTAGTGAAAATGTCCTCTATATCTCTGGACTTTAAAGATTTTTCCTCACTTTGTTTAACACCTTTAATCCATTGTGAAGTGTACTGTTTAGGAAAAGTTGATTTCAATAAATTATTATACTTTGCTGACTATTAAAGATAGTGGACTCAAATTTATAGTATAGTCAGAAAATTTTATAAACCAATAATAAATACCTGTATTATTAAAATAAAATAGAATCATAAAATTTAAGATATAGCTAAAGACCATAAAGAGCTACAATCCCTTATATAAACGCTGTTTATTAATTGATCTGAGGCTTAAGACTTCACAAGTAGTCGAAACTTTTTGGTTTCATTTCGTTTTAAGCATTATTTAGTGCGGATTTTGTGAATTTACAACTTATTACAAATCCTTTCCAAATAAAGTACAGGAAATGCCAAAATCAACTTTTGTACTTGCATTTGCACTTTAGAACGCAGAGAGTAGTCAACACATACTGTACTCTACAATTGTCTATCAATTGGCTTCACATAAACAGCCAAAAATTTTGATAAAAAGCGTTTATCTTCCAGTTATTTTCGAATATATTTTTATGTAATATTCTCTGTATTTCTATTTTTATCGGTTCTGAAGTTGGACTAAATCTCAATTTTTTCTCAATACAAGTTAGGACTTAGTGATAGTCAACCAAAACTGATGTGTACCTCATCTGAACTTGATTTTTACCACAGATATTGTTTATGCTCTAATTGATAATCCTTTAAGAACTAATCTTTTAATGAATTACTTTCATAAACTTTTTTATTTCAAAAGTCTATTTTCAAACCAAATTCTACCCAATAATCAATATTTTTCACAATAAGTCTCAACTTATTTGTGTCTCAAATATAAAACAAACCCAAAACTGTTTCGTTTCTAATAATTTCTTTTGAATTACAATTAAATAACTTAAACTGTAATTAATTTAAAAGTTAATTAAATAAGTATTAAAACTAATGCAAGTTTAAAAGCACAAAATATTAGACGTAATAAATGTACACATTATTGAAATAGAGTTCACGTGAGTTCAAAATAGGTTTTAATCTGAAGAGTTGATGATTTTTAATTAAATAGTATTTAACAAAAAACAAAACAAAAGCATTTATTACTAACAAATATACAAAACAATGATTAAAGCAATCCTTGTGTTCAACAATCACGGAAAGCCTCGACTCTCGAAGTTCTATCACTACTACGTATGTCTTAATCATTATTAACTCCATATTAACCACAATTTTATTAAATGATCTCATTTTGAGTGTGATGTGGACTACAATTGTTGAAACTCTTACTCATTGGCTGCCTATGTGTTGATGTCTTTCACGTGTAATAAGTATATGAATAAGAAGTGGACAACAATTATAGCGCACATCACATGACATATAGTAAAGCAATTGATAATCAATAGCCCGAAGACATGCAGCAACAGATCATTCGCGAGACATTCCAATTGGTCTCTAAAAGAGATGACAACGTGTGTAACTTTCTCGAAGGCGGAAGGTTTGGCTCTTTTCTGGTTTCATTTCATTATCTGATTACTAATTATTTAATTGATTGAATCCAATGACAGTCTAATCGGTGGATCTGATTATAAGCTTATTTATCGACATTACGCAACTCTTTATTTTGTGTTTTGTGTCGACTCGTCTGAAAGCGAATTAGGAATTCTTGATCTCATTCAGGTCTGACTCGAGTCTCATCTTTCCATTTAATTCTCATTAAATATTCTTTTAATTAGGTTTTTGTGGAGACTTTAGACAAATGCTTTGAAAACGTGTGCGAACTCGACCTTATATTCCATGTGGATCGGGTTCGGCTCTCTTTCCATTTTTAACTTGTTTTTTATGACACTTTTTACTATATTTTAAGTAATTTTAAGTTTATTTATGAATAACCTATTATTTGAACTCAATCTTAACGAAAGGTTCACCACATTCTCAATGAACTGGTAATGGGAGGTATGGTTTTGGAAACCAATATGAGTGAAATCACAGCTCGTATTGAAGAACAAAATAAATTAGAGAAACAAGAAGTGAGTCTTTACGTAACAGTTAGGGCACTGCTCTGTCAAATGGCCAACAAAATTAGTTGTTATGCAAATATGAGATTAGGTTTGGTTTAAGGGTGCGGTTCAGGGTCTATAGCATTACCGCAAAAGCTTTTATTTGGGCAAAAGTTGATTCTAACCTAATCATAATCCATAACCTATTTTAAAAGCAGTGATATTTGGAACTTTTTTGAATTAATTTCAAATAAAGAGATGGCACTGAAGTTCTCACATAAACACTTATTATTGTTAGCCTTACAGTGAAGCAAACCCTGAAAGAGACATATCA
>JAQGCH010002523.1:0-12463 GCA_034699485.1 Nanhermannia elegantula
AATGCTTCAGTGGGGTCTGCTTTCAAAAATTCTAGATTTTAATAAATCATAATTCATATTTTTCTTTTTTAATGCATTTTACACAAAAGCAAAAACTAGATTTAGAAACTAATTTACTAATTATTTAGTAATACGTTTATCTCAAATGTATATTTAATTAGAATTCTGTAATATATATCTTTAAACTAATAATTAAAACATAAAAAGCTTTGTAAATATTTTTTAAAATTTTATTAGTATTGCAGTACTTGAGAAATTAATTTTGAAAATGAATCTCTTATTTCCAAATATTGCAGACCCACCTTTACCACACCCTTGTGCATCCCTGATCACAACCCATTATCTAAATACAAAATTTATAACTTTTTCAGAACACGACTCACTTTCTTATATAAACGTTATATTTATATCAATACTAACGTCACTTCAATAAAACCTATTATAAGATGTCATTTGCAAATGATTATGAGGTCTGAAAGGTCAGTCTGAAAAGCCGTGATCTACATATCACAACACAGTTTATCAGAGTTTCAAAACAAAACAATATTGTCGTTATACCCGCTATACCTGTGCATGAACTAAATTGATAATTGATTGACCGCAACGGCACTGTTGGCCCCTTTAATACAGAGTTTACTGATAACAAATTGTTAAACATTTTATAAAAAAGAGTAATACATCTCCGCATTAATGTTCGCTAACAAAAAACATTCGGGACTGTTGTTTAGTGAGAGGACAACTTAGTATTTAAAAGGACAATAATAATTGAATGGAAGTCCCTTTTCCATTAGGGCTCTCAATTCTAAATCTAATTTGAATAAAACTAATGAATCAAATAAAATAGAAATCTCACAACAATTAAGTTACTATAGAAACAGTATCAGCCACCGGAAGCCCCGCGATATTTTCTGTTATAATCAATAAGTAAGAGTGTGTATCTGTGAAAGAATAGTCTTATATCTACTCAATTTAGTTAATAATTAACAAACTATAATCTATTTTTATTTTTTTCCAATTTTATCAAATTTCAAATAAAATCTCAAAAATTTTCAAAAACTTGAAATCACAGAAATAAAATAATAATTTTGAGCAAAACATTTTACTTACATTTAAAAAATGGAAAATTATTTTTATATTTTCCATTATGATATAAGAATTAACTTTTTAGAGATAGAGAACCCTTTAGTGACCTTTAACTTTGACATGTTATTATTGGTTTCGCTTAATAGGTCATTTTTTGGTCATAATCAGACAATTAGTCTTTAATTAAGTTCAAAACCTAATTATTTTAGGATATTTTCATTTATTCATATTTTAATACCAATAATACTTTTAATGCCTGATATAAAATATATATATATATTGGTTTTCAACTCAAGTTTGAATAAATATATGTATATTATATAGATTTGTTTTATGCATACATTCACTATACTGTATAATATTAGTTAAACAAAAGCAACATTAGCCCGTATTCTGGTATCATTATCCTTATCCTTATATATTCATTCATATCCTACTACTAGTATTGCCATATCCATCGACATTCATCCACCCCCTCATCTGTCAGTCACACCTGTCACAGGTGTTATGGTCACTACCCCTCTACAAAATGAGGACTTTTCTGGCAGGCATACGCACACACTGTCGTTGATCTAAAATGAGTTTTACTTTTTCTTTCACCTAAAAGTCTGCAAACTGTCTAACTTTTTAAGTCACTAACATTTCCATTGGAGTTCTTTTTAAGTTGCAATCAGAGGATTAAAAATTAAAGTCAGGGAAAACTTTAACATCTGTAAGATTCGAACTAAAATCTCCATAGCTTTAAAATATTGCAAAATAGAAGGATCATAATTCATGAGTATTTTTTGCAACTGAGATCCGGTAGTTTCTTCATATATCCTGCAGTGTTTGCAGCTGCACAACAGTAGCACAGTTTGCCTGTGTTAGGCTGTGTTAAGGGTCATATTCTCTAATAATGAATGAGAAATTACAGCAGAAAACTGTAACAATAACTCCGCGGGTTATACACTCACCACCAATATTGTATTATTTTTATGCATCCATTGACTTGTACAGTATTTTGACAATATATTCATGATCTCTAATTCATAATATATAGTAAAATAACTGCAAGTAGTGGCACGTGCGGCCCGTGCAGCCCACGCGCCTCAACAGTTCTTATCATTTATTTATTTCTCCGTTTGTTTACCTATCAATGTATATCCAGTCTTAAGTCTTACATAATAGGCTCAAATGCTTTCCTCAAATTGTTTCTGTTCTCAAATATTCTAAATTTATTTCTATAACAACATTTACTTTAAGTCTGACACAAAAATAACTTTTTATTCTGCATTTTCTGGATATAAGAAATTCATCGAAAGCCTCAATCGATATTCTCCTCACTTTAATAGAAGAGTTTATTGCACTATTATAATAGTCTAATTTAGTCTAATGGCAAAAAGTGATAACAGCTTAATGTAAGTCACTTTCTATTTTCTTCAACACAAGACTGTATTCACTTTAAGGCTTAAATCATTACCACTTGAAAGAGTAAATTTATTCTCAGATCCGACACTTAAGTGCTTAATTAATCATTAAAATCTCAACAAATTCATGGGAATAAAAATTAGTTCATTATATTTTTATGATTCACTGTTTGCTTATAGTTCCGTAAGTGTGGGACTGTTGCAACAGTGATAGTTTACTTTAAAACAGATATATAAGCAATTTTAATGTATATTAAAAGTTGGGTCACTACTCACGCGTAAATATTTCGAATGATACCAATTTTAAACCACTATTTCAACAAAGAGTGAGTTGGGTTTGTGAAAATTGGATTCACATTTAAATTTAGGTATATATCAAGCTTTGCGTGAAACATATTATAGTATTATAAGTGAATTATACACTCAAATAATAGATCACAGCATCACTCTCTATGAAGCGGATGCAGCTGTACTGCACCATCTCTTTACTCAAGATAAGAGGTCAACTGTATCTTTCAAATTAGTTTAAACTAATTTAAATCGATAGCATCTGACGCTTTTCAAATCGAAAGTATCGAAATGATTAACGTTTTGAAGATTCAATTATTTCTAAATGAAAGCAAAATTATGTTTTTTCATTTGTTGCTATCGTTCATTGGTTCTCAACTTTTGATGAATTTCTAGGTTTAACTTTTAATTAATAAATCCCATGAATGGAATAATTATTGTACAATAAAATTCTTTGAGCTGATAAACGTATTATTACGTCAATTCATTAATAAATTAATCATAGAATTACTTACAATAAGATTAGATAATGATTTATAATCATTTGTATTACTTTGTAACAGAAATAAACTCTTTTCGAGTTGAAAGCGCTCACATCATAATTATCAAAATATGAGTTCAAGTTGTGCTAATTATAACAAATCTGATGTTTAGTTTTTTAGGTTTAATATTATTTTAGTAATATTTTTAATTTAACATTAGATTTATTGAATAGAATAAAGTTGTAATATATTAGAACCTAATTAAATGGTTTCCCTCAATCAAAACAGAGGTGCAATAATCTTCATTTTTCTTATTAATGGTAATAAAACAATGTATTGTAAATATTTTTGTTATTTTTACTCGTTTTTTATAATTGAGTTATAATTTTAATAACACTTTTATACTGATTACTGCTTTAGGAAAACCACAAATATTTATAAAGAATAACATTTATTTAAGAATTAGAACGAATGTCTTTTATTCCAAGGCTGGTATTTTAAAAATTGATAACTTTAAAGAATATATGGAATAAAAGTTGAGTTTATGATCATTTTTCAAAATAGTATATGTATTCAGCCAATAATATTTATTTGTTTCCTTCTAAATCAGCTGTATTAACCATTTCCTCATATTTTAATAGTCAAGTATTCCGCAAACACTGCTTTCCAAGAAAAATGATAAAACAATTTTTACTGTACTTGTTTGTGATTGATTTTAGTTATGGCTTCAAAACCAATAAGAAACATATCGATATTTTAAACAAGCTTTCAAAGCCATTAGAGTTCTTATTGAGTATAAGTCAAAATGCTTTTATTAAACTTCATTTTTGAAAATATCGGTAATTCATTTATAATGACAAATAAACTCAATTCCTTTTAATATAAATATTATTGCAAATATGAAAGAAGGCAAATGTTAATTAAAAGTTTTATAAAGACTTTTATAGACTTATACAATTATTAGTGATTATTCATGTTTTTGTGAAGTGTATGTCATAAACCCAACTGTTTTCATGTTCTTTAACTTAATATCAAATAATATAAATATTTCAATGAGTTTCAACTTTTAAGAAACTTCATTTCATAAGTTTCTCAAAGTTTTTCATAAATAATAAATTCTGTGTGAATTTGGAATAATATTTTAAAATAGAGATAAAGTTAAAAATGATTCCATTAACAATTTGAGGGATATGCTACTGATTGATTAATTTTGAGAAATTATAACTGAAATTATTTGCATCGGCAAAAAACGCTTATAATATTGAATAAATGAATTGTCATTTTATTAAATAATATACAATACAGAAATTGAACACATCTTTAGTTTTTGAATCTCTAGTTGAACAATTTTTGAAAGTTTGCACTTTAAAGATTAATTGAATGAAATTTATGTTTGTAAAGATGTTCTCAATTCAAAGATATTGACTAATTGAAAATTTTTCCATCAAATCGCTTTTGAATCCGGTTTTTTTGTCAATTTGTAATAATGTACAATGAAACTCATTAACCATTTGTCATAAGATATCGCAATTTAATGTTAGTGTAGAACATAATTGGATACAAATTGTTTGAATATATTTTATACGTCAAATACTTTAGTTTATTCAAATTTACTATGCACTAGTCTCGAACTATTTATTTGTTCAGTTTCATACTATTGTCTCATTTTATAGCTTAAAGAATGTTAAATACTGTTAGAAACCTGTCCGTCTTTACAGCTTTATGACGACGTGTCTGGCGGTGACATTTAGTTTCTCAGCAACACAATCCGCAAATAGAAAGAACAAAAGTATGGTATAAGATGTAATATACCCGCACTGCACTGTATGACCAAATTGAGTGTGAAAATGTGCACTCAATTTGCAAATGTAAAAAATTTAGAGAATAAAATACTCATAAATCGAAATAATAAATAAATTTATGTTGCATTTATTGCGCATAATTTATGATATAAAATATTTTTATTTGCCTTGAGATACATCTAATGCTGTACTGTTGAGAAAGATTTTTAGTGTCATAGAGCGTGCTTTCTCTTGAAATTGAATTACTCTTAAACTATCAAAAAAGTGGATTTATTTTGTAGTTTGAACAACATTTATGAGCGGTTAAAGATAGTTCGAAGTAAAGATAAGGGACGATTCGAGTCCGTCAGCTCCCTGTAGTGAATTAGTATTGTTTGCTGAACTCAAAAAGGAGCGGTACTTTTACATAAATCACTGCAATAGGAATTTTTACTGACCACATAGTTGTGTTTGATGTAAAGTAGAATCACTCATGAGTCAGACTATTACCTGTCCAGTAGTGGTTATTTTTTCAGCTTGTATTCAAACAATTTAGTGAATGCATGCATTTGTAAGTATGCGTGTGATTGTGTGTGTGGGCTCTCTCTATCTCTCTTTCTCTCGCTATGCAATATATTATTTATAATATATACAGTACAACATCGGTTACGATTTAGTGCTAACTTTTGCTAAAAGGCAAACTTCAGCTTTTAATTGTAACGCATTAGTCTTGAATACTTCATGAGTCAGTTTCGCTCAATAGTTTTCTGTATAATCAGAATGTAATCAATTTTGTTCCCTTATTTTTTTAGAGCTCAACTTTCCAATAGTTTGACTAATGAAGCGTTTAAATATGTTTGTTTGTGCTATTTTTATCACAAATTGTAGTATTCAATTAAATGGGTTTCTACTTCAATAACAATTTTCCATCTTTTCACAAATTGATAACATTTTTCATCATTGTGTGCATGCTTTCTATTAGTGAGAGTAA
The DNA here is from genome assembly GCA_034699485.1 of Nanhermannia elegantula. NCBI lineage: Eukaryota > Metazoa > Arthropoda > Arachnida > Sarcoptiformes > Nanhermanniidae > Nanhermannia > Nanhermannia elegantula. Next base: position 6,032 of record JAQGCH010002523.1, read on the forward strand.
GTTTTTTACTAATAATAAGCAAATTTATATTCATTTAGATATTAATCTATTTTTCAATATCTCATTTTTGAATTTACTTTTCAAATATTTATAAATCATATTCTATAAGATAATTAATTATTCTTTAGCTCTTGGCGTTCATTTGGAATCGTATGCAACTTGTGGTCAATTCAGATCTTTACAAAATTCAGTAATAAAGTTAGAAAACGTAATAAAACAACTGACTGATAGAGTAAGACTTTATTTTTTTAAGATCTTACAGTTTTTTAAATTTTAAAAATAATTTTAAAGCTTTATGAGACTGAACGAAGATTACTGAGCGTCGAAGAGTGTGATTGCTTTAAAAGTTGTAATATAAACGGTTTATTACATGCCGAAGGCTCAAGTTGGAAGCATAACTGTGATATTTGTTCCTGTGTGGTATGCTTTCAATAATTTTTTGTTTAATATTTAATTGTTATTCCTTTAATAATTAATTGTATATCATTTGAAAGCGTGGAGAAGTGACCTGTAGGCCAATACACTGTCCGACTCCATGCAAATATCCAGATTTGAATCCAAACGAATGCTGTCCTGTTTGCAAAAGTATGTCTCACACAATGCTTTGAGAATATTAAATATTTTACATTTAACTTAATTAACTTTTAGAGACTTGCTATTTAAACGGTCAAGTCTTACAACATGGAGAGCGCATGAAAATTAATTCTAAAAACGACAACAGTGGCAGATGTGGAGAATGCGTGTGTAATGTATGTGCGCACAAATGATTGATAATTATTATGCATAAAATGTAAATGATTGAAACATACTTACAGGACGGGAAGACTAGTTGCAAACTTATCAATTCCGAAACCATGTGCCCAAAGCTAAACTGTCCTTCAGATGAGCAGTTTAGTAGAGTAGGCGAATGCTGTAAATTTTGTGCCGGTAATCATTAACAAATGTTTATTTAATATACTCATTAAAACTTTGCATTTCTTTTAAACTAATTTGTGTTCTGCTCAATAGGAGCTGACTTTTGTAGTGTTGGCAATGACTGTCACCACAACGCAACCTGTCATAATTTGAAAGCTAAATACGTCTGTTCTTGCAATAAGGGCTTTAGAGGTGATGGAAAATATTGTCAAGATATTAATGAATGTGATCATAAAGGAGGCAATGATGGCCATCATTGTGGACATAATACCGTGTGTGTAAACCTCTCGGGTTCTTACAAATGTAAATGTTTACACGGCTTCACACGTCTTGATAAATATAAATGTATAGGTGAGTCATTTTATATTATATTTATGACTTACATTCAAACAGAATGCGCTCATATTTCAAATATTCATTCAATTTAGTTTTTATTTGACATTAAAACTTTGAAACTATAATTCATTTATTATAAATTTCACATATTTTTAAACATTTTAATCTTCAAATTAATTAAGATTTTTTAATTACTATAATATTTAATAATAAGCAGTAAATAAATGAATTGGGAATTGTTTAAACAAAAATAAGGAAATTATTTATTGTTATAAATTAGTTGCAAATCGTCATATGTGAGTACTATATAGTTCTAACTCGAAAAATATAACTTTTGAGAAAACGAGATCAAAGTTGGGGTCTTTATTTCTATTAAACTGTTTGAGGTAGATATATTTTATTTTAACAAATCATATTCATGTTGTATAGAGTTTATCATCAAAAGTTTATTCAATCGAATCATTTATTTATTCATATCATTTTTGAGATAGAACTTTATAGCACTCACTGAAACAAATTTATTGCTATAAAGTTGTAATTCAAAATATTTATTTGGCCAGATCTTAGAGCTTTCTACGCCTATTTTTCTTATCGATTCTTATTCTACTCGTTCTAGTCAATAAATAATACTTTGAATCGATCTAACTCTTACAGTTTTTGAGATATTTCACTTTAAGTTTCCAATTTTCGAATAATTTAAATATTCAAATCTCGAGAATGAGATGGGCTATAGAGGTGAAATATATATTCAAATTAATAATAAATCAAGATCTATTATATATCCTGAGCTCAAGGTCAAACAGGGCCAAACAAGGTCAAAAATTTTCGTTCAGAATTACTAAATAGGCGCCACACCATTAACATGCCATAAAAATCAACTGATGAGCCAAATGTATAGTACTCTTCAAAAGAAATGATTTATATAAAAAAATTTTTGAGCTACGCCTACTCATTCACGAGCTAGACCCATTTTTGTAAACTTCACCTGATCAATGGTTTCTGAGTGGGCGGAGCTTCGAAAAAATTAGTTTAAAAAATTTGATATAAGACGAGTTAGAACTTTATTGCATTGAATTTTACAGACTTGTTAATCAGAATTTTGATAGTGGGTTAGGAACATATTTGGACAAACCTTTGAAAAATATATTTGACAATTTTTGTGAAAATTTTCGAGTTATAACCTTATAGGACTCGCATATGTGACGAAATACGAAACTTTATAACTTTATCAAAGAAAAGTTCACTTAAGTAAATAGTAATTGATATTTTAGCGAAACAAGTTGAAAGAGAAGTAGATGTGATGTCAATGCAAAGACTAGAAGATGCATCAGAAAAGAATAGAATAGAATCGTTAGCTTCGGTTCGAATGGATATTAAATTACCATATCATACAACTGATTCGATTCGACCCAAATCCACTTATTCTAAGTTTGAAACACTTATCGCTGATTTGATTAAGCGAACAATAGTTCCGTGTAAAGCAGCCATATCTGACACTGAAGAGCAAGACTCAGAGAGTGAAGAACTTATTTTAGTGGGAGGTGTGTCGCGAACACCTAAAGTCCAACACGTAGGACAAGAAATCTTTGGTCGGGAGTCGAGTAAGTCTCTCAATCCAGACCAGATTCAGGGCCAAGTCCTTTCTGGTAATAGCACTGAAATTCTTTTTCTTGATGCGGCCCCACTTTCGCTTGGAATCGAAACATTGGGAGGAGTTTTCACTAAATTGATTACTAGAAACACAACAATTCCTACAAAGAAAAGTCGAGTGTTTTCGACGGCAACCAATGCACAAACACAAGTAGATATCAAAGTATGTCAGGGAGAGCGGGAAATGGCCGCCGATAACAAAATTTTAGGACAATTTTCATTGATTGGAATACCACCCGCTCTGAGAGGTATACCTCGAATCGAAGTGACTTTCGAAATTGGCACCAATGGTATTGTACACGTCTCTGCCAGAGATAGAGGAACCGGAAAAGAACAAAAAATTCTCATTCAATCTTTTGGTGGTCTCAGCAAAGTTGAAATCGAAAACATGGTCCGTAACGCAGAAAAATTTGCAGAAGAGGACAAACAAAAGATAAGAATAGTTGAAGCTGTCAATCAAGCGGAAGGAGTCATTCATGAAACGGAAACTAAAATGGAAGTATTTAAAGATCAGTTAGCAATACATGAATACCAAAAGTTGAAAGAAAAAATCACAAAAACTAGACAAGTGTTGGACAACTATGAAAATGAAACGTCTGCTAAAATTCGTGAGACTACTGATGAGTTACAACAGGAGTCACTCAAACTCTTCGAAATGGTTTATAAAAAAGTATATACACGAATGAACTGAAGGTATATTAAGTATTAATTATATTCTTCTATATTTAGATGGACTCTGAAAATGAATCTTTATCGTCGTTCAGTGATGAAGAACAAGACAAAAATAGATAAAAATGCAAGACTAGAGACAATGGACAGACTTTAATAACTGTATTATATTTAATTTTAAATAACAATATCTGTATTTAGTTTACATTTCTTATAATTTAATTTCTTCATTCCTTAATTTTTGAATTAAACTCAAGTTAAGTAAATAATCAATTTTTTAGTCGCTTAGTTTTAAATCGATTGAAATTCCAGTTAAATTATTAATTTGATTAAATTTTTAAGTAGTTAAGTGTACACTTCATAAATTATTAAACAAATTATACTTTCCATCAAACATGAAGTTTTATCATAAATGTAATTATAAATTCAATGCTTTATTATTAAACAATAGCAATAAGTTTTTTACTCATTATAATTCTTTTAATTATTTTGTTTGCCAAATGTGTTTGCCTTTTATCGAATTATAACAATAGGTTTAAATCTACTTTTTTATTGAGTGCATAAAAGCAAACAACATATAGTTGTTTAATCAGAATAATGTTTAAATAAACGGAAACTTATGAATCTTTTATTAATAAATAGCAGAGCTGTGTATTTTAAAAATAACAAATTGCAAATGTCAATAATTGTACCGGTATATAGTATAAAAGCACTTGTATAGTTTATCTTAAACTAAAGATTGAGTACAAACCTTTTTATATTGCTTATTATATTAAAAGCTTTTTCATTTTACAACCTCTATGTTAAAAAGGAATTATAATAACCTTCAGTGCCGTACCAAATATTTTTGTTTGGGGCCAGACTTAGAAAAATTCTAATATTTGAAAATTTTAAAAATTGCTACAGAAGTGCCTAAAAATTCTTGGTGATCAGTTGTACCAGGACCCTAACTGGGTATTGCACTGATAACCTTATATACTTTTATACAGTACTTTGTACAGTAGGTCTGTCCAGGATTTTTAGACAAAAGATCCAAATAAGAGAAAGAATATAGACTCTATAGACCATACATGTGCAAGGTATGGGTTTGCTATGGGTGTGCACCCCCCCCCCCAAGATTTTCAGGATCTCAAAAATCGTACCCTTGGTCCCCCATTTGAATTTTTCCATGTTTATCCAAAATGTATCCTTTGTTCTCCACTTTGACTTTTTTTAAAAATTGTAAAAATATCCTTTGGTCCCCTCTTTGATTTTTATTAAAATTTAGCTTTTTCAATGATTTATAATAAGATCTATGCTTAAATTCATCAAACATTGGCATTAAAAACCATGACTTTTAATGTTTCTACAAAAAATACAAAATTTTAAAGAAATTTCGGCGCGAAAAAATTTTTTTGACGGGAGAACTGATTTTGCGAAAAAATTGTCTCAGGAAACCGATAAGTTTTTGACCCCCCTTGAAATTTCAAGAATTCCTGAAAGCTCACCCACCCCTAAAGGTCCGGACCTTGCACATGCATGCTATAGACTGAGAGCCAGTAATGGGCCATCCAAAAATTTCATTACGTCTTTTAAGATGGATAGGGGTCCATCGATGAATAAAGTTTCTATTGAATATCATGTTAAAATAACTTTATATAGGGTGGGAGTGATCGTGAAAATGGCATTTTGGCATAAATTAATTTAAGAATGACATCAAAATAAATACTTTTAAAAAATCCCATTTTTATGTGACAGACTATTATATTAAATGCTTCGGCTCTGATATTGAGAGCATTGTAAAATATTAAATATATTACATTTAATACTAAATTAAATGATCTGAAGAAAATTTGTTAAGTTTAACAATGCAGCTGATAATCAATGTAATAAATTTCTGAAATTCTTTGTGAGCCAGATCTTTGGATGAGCCGGTGTTTGGAAAGGCCTGTTGTATAGTAATGATAGCAATGAATCAAAGAATAATTTTGGACTCTTAAATATGCTCAAAGATTTATTATATTACGAAGCTTTTCAGGATTACTGTACAGTTCTTTATAGCTGTTACAAAATGATAAAATTATACAATTTCATAATTGAAAAATAAAGGCAACAAATCATGGAAATCTTTCAGTAAATGCCAATTATTATTAAGCTTTCAAAAGCCAATGGAATATCTTGAAACTAAAATATAGATTTCTTAAAACTGCTTTAAACCTGACAACAGTAGAGCTATGCAATTGACACGTTAGATAAATATTGAGTAAACATCATTATTATAACTTAGTTTAAGTTTGAAATAAATATATTGAGAAATGGGAAAACACTTTTCAAGATAAAACCGTGTGACGAGTTATTTGTTTGAGATAAGTATTATTTTATAATAAAAACAACTTATTATTCATTACTCTTTTTCCACATTATAAAAGGACGTAAAGCTTATTAGTTTGAAAAGTTTGAAAACTCTCTCAAAAACTCTTCTATTAGTAAAGTTTAAACATTTGTCAATGTTTTTAATCACACACTAGTATGTGATTAATTTAATTATTTTCTAACTTAGATTTAAGTATTTATTATAAAAGGAAAAATTCACTTAAACTTAATCTAAATTTTTAAAAGATTATTAATTTTGTTGCCAACGCTTTAATTTGAAGTTAGAATTGTTGTCCTCTGAACCTTGAACTATATAACCTGAAGTACTACTAACTGGTAAGTTATAAATTGATAAAATCAAGTAAAACTTTCGACGACTAGAAACTTATCTGTTTTTGCACTCAAGGACATAGTCTGTCAAAGATGGCTAATGTAGTTCTGACTTATTACCAAAGACCCGGTCTCAGTGATGGCAAAATTAATGAAATTTTGCATAAATTAAAAGCGATT
>JAQGCH010002524.1:0-12463 GCA_034699485.1 Nanhermannia elegantula
CTCTGCTTTACTAGACTGCTCACAAATTTAGTTAGTGCCAGGTCTCAAACTTATTGCATTTCATACATTAATTTATTGACATATTATTGCCGTGAACTTTAGTTAATGTCATCCTTTCAACTTATTTCCTTTTCTGTCCTCATGTGATAAGTTTTATTTAAATAATGTTGTATTCGCACCATGTCTTGTCGGTGAGTTTATGGAAAGACGCTTTCAATTCATACTTTTCTTTCTTAACATTTCTTAAACACTGGGAAATCAATATATTGTTCAATGTATTTATTTTAGAGTTTCATTTCATTTGATGCAAAAATTGTTTCTTCTTTTTGTTATTTTTTTACTTTATGTTCTTGACTTCACTTGAAACTAACATTTAATAGTAGATTAACTTTTAATTATAACGGTATTTAATTATGATTTATTAGAAATAAATATTGGCCTCTCTCTTAAATATATTTGCAAATTAATGTTTTAATATTAAAGCTAAATCTTCACTCTGAATACAAATTAAGAGTTATTATTAAATATATGTGTGTTTTAAGAGATGCCTAAAGTGTTATAGAAATAGATTAATAGTATGATTATTAAGCTGGTGGTCGGATGTATTAAATGTGTCCCACTTTTTGAGTTAATGAAGTACACGCTTAGGAGATATTGTTTTAAAAAAGTAAAATTGATTCGAATAATAAAAATATCAATTTTCGTATCGAACATATAGTCGTATCATTTCCTGAATAGACAGAAAACTTTTTTAGCAAAACATATTTCGTTAATCCAAAAAAAACTCAATCAGAAAATTATAAAAAATATGTAATTACTTATGAAAGAAATAATAATCTTTTATAAACTTATAACATAATTGTTTGGATGAATAGTTTTGTCTTAAGTAGAAAAATGGTTCAAAACTCAGTTTCTCTTCATCTTCCTTAATAACTAAATGTCTAACAATTTAACGGATGGCGTGACTAATTTGAAAAAATGAGTTTTTTGCTCATCAACATTTAAATTTGTTACAAAATCATTTCAATTAGAATTTAGGTTTGTCTTAATAAATGCTAATCAATGTGATTATAAACAATACCTTAAACAAACACAAATTGTTTAGCGTTTCGTTTGACTAAACCGTCAAAATTTCCTTTTTTAGTTCTAAACTTAAATAAAGAATGTGTCAGAAGAGTGATAAGTGTTTTAATAGATAAATGTTAAGAATATATTTTACATTATATTTGACCAAAATATCAGCTACGCTTTGATAGCTTTATGCAAACAAATTGAAGGCTAAATTGAAGAATTCCTTTCGGCTCTCATAATAGAATATATTTATAATCCAAAGAAATTGATGGCCTCGCCTATAATCCATATATTTTCAATTTTATAAAAAATATAAAAAGGGTAACATTGTAATTATTCTAGTTTTCAAAAATATGAATAATAACAGTACAGTTCAACCATAAGTTGAGAGAATAATTAAATTACAAGGAAATATAGATTAAATGCTCTCAATATTTAAACATTGATTTTACTGCAGAGAAGGCGTAACATTTTTATTTTATTTAAACTTTATTATTCTTATTCATTCAAGTATTTGGGATTTGGTTTGATTTGTAATTTATTATAAATGTTCTTAAAAAATGCTAAATTATTTAAAAATTCTGTAACAAAAGATTATAATTATATATATAAATCTATTTATATCAATAAGATTTCTGCATAATTTGGAATTTAAGGTCAATGAAAGGAATTCTGAATTTTAAAATAAAGTCTTAGTTTAGGTTTAAAACAAATAATTGGATCGCAAAGACTTTTGAGAAAACAATTTATTCATTAAAAAGGAATGCTTTACTATTTTTTAGTAGAAAAAGTCGATATATTTCATAATTTTAATGAACTTTTTGTTCCATAACTTATATTTTAGATATTTTTATTTTCTTAAATATTTTGAATACCACTTAAGTTTAGGAGAACTTTCAATAACAAAGAAATTTTTTCGTTCACTAATTTTAAGCAATTCATAGTTAATCAGCCTTTTAGAAAACTTATTTTCAAACTAAACTCATTTTCAAACTATGCTTATTTTGAAGACAATACTTATTCGTGCATTAAATGGCTCAATAAAAATCTCAATCAAAATTTCATTATCAGCTATTTTAAGCGATTATAAGTTATTATTAAGTTGAGCGAGTGTTGAATTTATACGTTATTGCCTTATTATTAACCTTTATTTCAAAATATAGTTTAACAGTCTCCTCAAAATAGTAATTTATCTTTAAATAACATTTTCAATGTCTTGATTACTAAACTTAATCAAAAATAGCTGAACAACTCTCAGTGTATTGTATTTATGGAAGATTAAGTCAAAAATAATGATAAAGCAAAACGAGTATCAACTTTGACAAATCCACAATAAATTCATTGCTTGCCATCAATATAAGTTGACACTCAATTTTTAAAAAAACTATTTTCATAACTTAGTAATGGCACAGGTGGTGATCAATCTATGATTCGAAAATAGAACGCAAAATTGTCCTCAAATCTTATTTTCTTTATAAGTTACACGTTTTGACATATAATAACTTTTTCAATTCAATGCAACAAACGCTACAATTCTTAAACCACTTGTAATGCAAATTAGAATCGTTATAAAGTTATTTCATTTAAAGATAACACAGATTTCAAAATCTCTGCTCATAATTCATTAAGAGATGAGATTTAATGTCTTATTGAGTCAGCTTTTCGTCAAACATAATAACGAGGAAATAAATGACAACATGAAAGTGTGTTGAAACTAATTCTCATTTCCTTTATTGAAGAGTATTAGACAATTATTTGCAATGAAGTATTGAAAATATTATACAGATAAAGATTTTCTATTAATTTTCCATTAGTCGAAAATATTTTGTTTAATTTTTTTGAGAGACATTAAATATTTTTTGTATCTTAACTCTTACATCGTTTGTGAATATTTAGTTTATTTGCCATAACTTTCGTAAAACTGTAGTTTACTTTTATGATTAGAATTAAGGTTTAATATTATTTTTTTGTAATTTTTAATTAATAAATTGGTTGAGGACTTGTTTTAATGGGGTTACAGCAGATTTATATAAAAGTAAAAATACCTTTAATAGATTTAAGTATGAACTGACACTGATTAATATCAACATATTATTATAATAAATATTTTTTAAATTAAGCCGAATAGTGAGCGCAACAACCATTTTGGTTTGATTATGTAATCTGTTTGGCACCTATTTTCTTAAAAACTCTAATTTTTTTAAACTTTTCTTTAATATTTTCTACAAATGGATTTTTAGGATTTAAACCCTACGCACTTGGCCTAGAGATGGGCGTCATTTAACTGTATTTAACAAAATTGAGACACTGTCTTACTTACCATTATTTATAATGAAGCTAATTTACATTTTATTACAATTGATTAGGCCATGAATTTTCTTTTGTAACATTAAGACAATTATATTAGGGGAAATATAATTTAAATAATTTACATGAATTCTTTGTACAGTTTTATCTTTATCTGAGATTTTTGAATATTACAAAGCGATTCACTTTTTTGTAAGCTATCCTACGATATGTTTACGAATTGACCCAATTTAGCAGAGATAGCAGATCTCAATTCTCAATTGTATGAACTTTGAAAATGTATTAAATGACAAACCATCACAATTTCAAAATTATATTCATTTATTTTTATTCAAAATTATATCAGACTGCTCTGTCTTATAGGTCAGCAAAACATTGATTTACAAAAAGTTTTGATTGAGTTTATTTTTCATTATCACTTTTTGCATATTGATAGTTAAATTGAGTTTTTGTTATATTTCGAACAATGAGAGCACAGAACTCAGGGTCCGCTAAATGAGATGAAGATCTGTTGCATATCCAATTGGTTTTTTAGTTTGATATCATTGTTAAATTGTTTTAAAACACAATAAGTATAACTTAAGTTTTAAAGCTAGTAATTCAAAAAATTGAAATACAATATTAATGCTAAGCTAATTTGTAATCAAAAGATTGGAAAACCTAAGTTTTTGCTATAATAGCTATAATTAAAGTTACCATCGCTTATGATTTAGGGCACAGGAAAGCAATTTTCTTAATCAACATCTATGCTGATAGTTTAAGCAAATTATTTTATTAGACTAACCAGTATTATAGTTCTAACTATTGTATAATAAACTTCAATATTTTTATTCTATAAATGTTTAGAAGTATAATCACGTCCAACAAAGGATATAATTGAAGCAGAAGACTCTTCAATCTTCAATTGTTTATAGTTTAGGATAATAATATAATGATTAGCTAAACTCAAGTCAGAGGGTTCTTCATTACTCTAGAAGTGTCTATTTCTCATTTTTCTGGTTTTTACTCTATGTCTTTCATTTAATGGGTTTTCATTTTTACATTTTTTGTGTTGTTTTAATGTTTGTTTAAAAACTACTGGTGTTTTAACTTACTGTAAGTTTTTGCAACATTTTATAGAATTTTATTCTAAAAATAGCTTTTATTTATTCCATTCTAAATTACAAAATGCTTAAGAGATAAAGTGAACAGAATTTTAAGGCAAGATTCGAGATTCAATTCAAGATTGAAATCTGTTTTTTTGTTTTTTCAACTCAAATAAACAAAATTTTAAGGAGATTTAAAAAACTATTAGATGAGAGGTGTATCCAATAATTTTATAGGGTGTGTGTTTGGGTTATCTTATCAAACAATATTCAAATGTGTATCAATTCAAAAAGTTTACTTAATACGTGTTAAGCAGTTTAATAACATTTGAAATAAAATAATTACTAGACTTAACTAATTGAAAATGCATTTGAAAGTACTGTTCATATATTAAGGCTGAGCTTAATATAATCTTAATACTATGATTAATGTAACATCTTAAATTAGTGTTTAAAGGATAGAAAGTTGGTTAAACTGTGTAAAACAACATGAAATTTTTTCATTTTGAGACATTTTAACTTTAAAGTGCTTTTCAGTTTAAAGTGGGCTCAATTACCTTTGAAATTTCGGTTTCCATCAACTTATCTTTTCATGATATCTATCAAAGCTAAATATATTAAAATACATTTAAGCTTAAATAAAGCTAAATTTATTTTTATGTATCAACGATAACTTCAAAATATATTAATTCCTTGATATCCTTTAATTAGCTTAAAACTTAAATCTTCTGAGGAATTGATTGATAATTATGATTAATGTGATACATATTTTATGGAAAGAGTTAAACTAATTCGTGATTTTCAAGGGTTTCAAATTTCACAATAGAGATAAATTAGTAGAAATCTTCAATCAAATAATTTTTATTAATATTTATCGTTGAAAAATGGAGCCTTCAAAGTATTTTATTTTAATACTTTGTGCTGACTCGCGGGCAATAAATAAGTTCTTTTATAATTTAAATTACGCTTTAATTTGAATTTTGTAAATCATGAAAACACTTAAAATAGAAAAAAAAAGTTGTGAAATGATTTAGAAACGAGACTCATGTAATACTAATTAATTGGAATATATGCCCTCCGAAACTGAATTGTAAATGTTATTAACTTTCTTACTTAAATACGAGTCAAACATATTCTTCGATGAAAGCAATGTTATCGATTGCACGCTCTATTAAAACGATCCAATTTGCATATTATGCAGTAATAATTTGTTAACAAAAATCGATTATAGATTAATATCAGTCATAAACATCTCTCTTAGAATTGTTTTATAGTATAAAATATCTTAAGTTAAATTCGTATAGCTTTGAATTTGGCAGATAATTCACCCCCCTATTTTGCCCTTTAGTTATGATCGAATTAATGATTGTAATTCATTATACTTTAAGAAATAATTAAATGAGTTATAACCAGACTTTTGAGTTCTTTCAAATAAACTTTATCTAACTTAACAAATCTTGGAGTGTCTGATCTCTAGTATTTATTTTGAAAATAAAAGAATTAGCACTACTTTGCTGTTCAAATAACTATGTATTTTATTAAGTAAATATTTGTGATTTTAAAGTTGTTAAAGTATGTGGTGTTTTATAAGGTTAGATATAGAATACCCGATTGTGTCAACAGTCAAATAGTGTTTAGAACTCTTTAATTATAATCTCACTAAAACTCCAATAGTTTTTTTGCTCAGTAAATAACTTTATATATAAGATTATTTCTAATATATATAAACATTATCGAGACCTGAAAAATATATTTTTAAAAATATAAATATTTAAAGGTTTTTGAATTTAACTCTATTAATATATATAAACCAGTATTTTAAAGTTATTTTTTAAAATACAAAATATATGCGGGTTTGGGCGGTAAATGAATCCATTTCTTCGAGTTGCCAGCTCGATGTTTTCAACGTTAGCCTTCCGATACTCTATCTTAATGTTCTGTCAAATTATATTTGATATTTTGTTTTAATGTAAAAATACATTATTTTACAAAAATAAATATAAAATAGATTAAACCACTGGTTTTCTATCTATCAAAATAGTTCAATTCAAAAAGTACTTAATATTTGCATCAACACAGTTAAGCTTTTCTAATATATGATTGTTAAACGTTTATTGCAGAATGATTTTTAATAATAATATTACTATTTCAACATTTTTATTATAATAATTACAGATTTCTGTATGTGTATTACGTCTATTGATAGAAGAATAAGTAGCTTTCTCTCAATAAATTTTACTTTAAGTTCAGAGAATATCTGTTAAGAAATAATTTTTGTAATGACCTAAATATAGATATTGTTTTGATTATTTATTTTCGAGCACATCGGCAAAATTGAATGCCACACAAATCTTGACCTTTGAGAATATAGGATATTGAATAGAAAAATATATTATCGTCTACTAGTAGTATAACCTGGTTTTGTTTGGTTTAAGGGATTTTCCTATTTCTAGAATTATTGCTATTTAGAGTAATAATACTATTTTGAAACAAAACCTATTGCATACTTGATTCTAGTCTCTTAAAAATCCTTAAAAAGTATCAAAACAAGCAATAAATATGAGTTGAATTACCAGTTTTTATGTAAACCCCTTAAACTCTATGTCTCATTCATAATCGCAAACAATTCCGCCTGAATGCTCCTAATGATGAAAGTAACACTGTTTTTCAGTCTAAATTATTTTTTGAGGAATTCGTGCCTTGAATTAAACTCTAAAATAACTTGTGTTAAGTCAAGAGTAACTTTGATACAAAATGCACCCGAAAAGTTGATTCACACCCAATCTGTTTCTGCTCTATAAGTTAGAAAAAGTACTTTAAAAAGTCAATCAATTATTAATATATTAATGTTATGCATATTTTTCAGTTGGTGGTGGTGTTATTCAGCCTTCTGGGCCCATCTCTTGCCAACCGTAAGTTCATTTTTATAACAATAATCGTAAACTTTAAGTTACTTAAATAGATATAATTTAGTTATAGAGAGCATAATAAGAGAGCATATCTTTTCGCTTAGGAGTCTCTTTATTTGATAAATTTTATTGTTGTCATATAATCAGGTATTCATTCCCAAACGAAACGTGCTGCAGATGACCTGAAAATAGTGTGTTACTATTCGAATTGGGCTGTTTATAGACCTGGATTAGCCAAGTTTACTCCTCAAAACATAAACCCATACCTTTGTGTAAGTGTTACCGATATTTCTTTTGACTTATCATCAATCAATTTTTAATAAACTTGTTTTTATCACTCCTTATAATAATTGGTTTGAAATTGAAGTCGCATCTCATTTATGCATTCGCTGGACTTTCGAGCAAATTCGAGTTGAAGGCTTTTGATCCGTACAATGATATAAATCAAGGTATTATGCAATCAGGCAAAAAGTAAATCATTAATTTTAACTCTATTTTAAGTGTCGATTGAATTGAGTGCACAACTCATACTATTTAAGTCATATGTTATTCAACTTTTATCCTTATAATTATCTTAATTAAATTCTGTTTCAATTTGTTTTTATTTTAAAGGCAATTACAAAAAATTTGTTGGACTTAAAGCTTACAATAATCAGCTCAAAACTTTAATAGCGATCGGAGGTTGGAATGAGGGCTCTAAAAGGTATTCCGATATCATTCGTAACAAGCATTTTATAATTATGAAAAGTTTTTCAATTATTTTCTTTTTCATTATTTGGATTAAGATTTTCAAAGCTAGTCGCCTCATCTGATCTTAGATATACTTTTATAAAGAGTGCACTAAGATTTTTGAGAGAACATAACTTTGATGGCCTCGACTTGGATTGGGTAATATTCTTAATAAGCACTTAATTCAAGTCAAAACAGATTTACTATACAAATGTTCTATTGACAGGAATATCCGGGATTTAGAGACGGCAGCTCTCCAGATGACCGCCAAGGATATGCTCAACTTATTAAAGTAAGATTACTATTTATTTTTTAAAACAAGCTAACACATTTACTTATAATTGACGACTTAGATTAAAATTTTTTATCATATGATCATTGAATTAGATTTTGATATAATTTAATGATAGACAAAGGGCACGACCATTAAAATTGATCTGAAAAACGAGACAGAACAGTTTAAATGAATAAATGTGTCTTTGCGTTTTTTATTATTATCATGAATTTTTGTGAAAAGTCAAAATAATTTTAGTTCTGGGAAGTTATAAAATGCTTAAAAATTTTAACAAAACTTGCTTTGCATTTCCAAATTGTAGCTTAATTTTCACTAATCTATAAGAAAATACAAGAGATATTATTCTTAAAAATTCTATAATCAGATGACAAACACTCCTAATACTAGTATATATTAACACAACTATTAATCGGATTTATTATATTATTTTAAAGTTAATAAAGGGTAAACATTATAGTGTATTATATTATAAATTATGATATACTGTAGCTTATTAAGAATTTGTTATAGCCATACCACGCCTAAAGAGCCATAAAGCAGTTGGGACACTACTAAATTAATATTAATCTACTTATATTATAACTTTAATAAAGATTAAATTATAAAATCAAAATTTTTTTAATATAAAAACAATTAGGACTGTATTAAAGAGATTTACGACATTACGATTGTGATCAATGACTTTTAATGATATGAATCGATGTCACTTAAAGTGTCACACCTTTGACTAATATATAAAAATTTCCGTAATTCTCAATTTCTCATAAAAACAAAATGTAATATTCGTGACTTTTAAATGGAGAAAAAATTCACTTCAAAATATAGTTTCTCTTTCAGGGACTTATTTCCATTGTCTATTAATAATTAAAGCCATTGAAAAAACATTCATTATAATTATAATTGAATAAACATTAGCTAAAAACTGCCGACAGTGAGGCAGACACTTATTGAACTCAACTAATAATAGCTCTAAAGTTAAGACCAGTGCATTTGTAATTGAATTTATAACGTTAGAGAACGTGTTTGACGTCTGTGAAGTCGTCTACAGGCTATTCACTGGTGTATTTGAATTAACTTATCTTAAATCTACAGACATATAAGACTTTCAGTATTTAATACAGATAATAAACATGAAATTCTACTCAATGATGATCAGATCAAAAATAATTTCAATTACTTGTTTTGAAACTTTATTTATAGATCTGATAAAAATGACAGCTATTTGAGAAAATAAATAAATAAATAAAATTTATGAATTAGTTTATAGAATGAAAAAAAAATTCTAAGATCTGTAAATTTTGATTATAGGAACTTCGGTTGGCTTTTAATAACGAGAAGCCGCCGCCTGGCAAAGAAAGATTATTGCTTACAGTAGCGGTTCCAGCGGGTCAAGAATATATAGATCAAGGATTCGATGTCCCAACTATTTCACAGTCAGTTTTGAAAGTTCCAAATTTTAATGAAAAACAGAACTGACATAAATATTCTCATATTGACAGATACGCAGATTTCTTGAATATACTGAGTTATGACTATCACACGGCGTTTGATCCCGAGACGGACCATCATGCGCCTCTTAAAGTACGTCCCGATCAAAGCAAATTTGATGAGTCGAGTAAATTCAATACAGATTGGACCGTCAATTACTACCTACAAATGGGCGCTCCAAGAAATAAAATAATTTTAGGCATTCCTTCATATGGTCGCTCATTCACTTTGGCTGATCCAAACAGGAACGGTCTCAATGCAGCCTCAGAAGGACCGGGAGAAGCCGGACCCTCCACTAGAGAAAAAGGATATCTAGCCTTCTATGAAATTTGCCAGAAGATCGAAGAGGAGGGTTGGGCTATACAGAGACCTTTTCCCAAAATAGAAGGTCCGTACGCTTATAAAGATAATCAATGGGTAGCCTATGATGATATTGAAAGTGTTCAGGACAAGGCCCGCTACATACTTGATCAGGGATTAGGTGGAGCTATGATTTGGACATTAGATAATGACGACTTCCGTGGCTTATGCTTTGGAGAACAAAGTCCTCTAATCAACGCTTTAAGGACATCCCTACTCAACAATGTAGTACAGGGCAGCTCAAGCGAACGCACATCTGCTCGATTCATAAGACCGGGTCCTCAAAGTTTCCCTAATGAAGAAAGAGCTTTGACTGCACTTAACGTTAATACCAGAAGACAACAACTCAGAAGAATAAGTTTGCAAACGACTACTACAACCACTTCAACAACCACAACAACCACAACAACACCTGCGCCCACATTCAGAGAAACCGTAGTTCGCACGACACCAGAGCCTCCGCCAACACCAGATCCCAGTCCGACTTTTGACTGCGAAGACGAGGGCTTTTTCAACAACCCTAAAGATTGTAGAAAATATTTTTGGTGTCTCGATAGCGGGCCCGCAAATCTGGGTATTGTTGCGCATGCATTCACCTGTCCGTCAGGACTTTACTTCAACTCTAGATCAGAAGCCTGTGATTATCCCGAAAACGTGAGCTGTAAACAGAGGCCTAAAGATGATGTGACCACTAGAAAACCAAAACAAAAACCGAAGCCAATCATCACAACAACTCCTTCTACTACAACTACCACAACAACTACAACAGAGGCGCCGCCTAATAATGAGCCAGAATTAGCAAATTTAGAGTTATTGTCGAGTGCATTAAAGCAATTAAAGAGTGCACAACAAAATGGTAATACTAATGATGTTCTACAACTCGCAAATTTGATACAATCTTTGGGAGGGGTCGAAAAAATTCAATCATTACTACAGCCTTCATCTCAAGAAGATTTTGAATCAATGAGCAACAGAGTCTCATCTCCGGCAACAACTCATAACTTTTATGCGCCTTCATATGTGACCCCTAATAGACAGCAAGATATTACTCAACCTCCAGAAACTTTAACTGAAAGCTCAATATTTGCACCGCCTTCTGGAGAAAGACGTGATTTGCCACAAAATCAAGTCAGACCCAGAAGACCACAATTCGATCCTGAATTGCATTCAACAACAATTAATCCAATTTTTTCATTCTATGAAACGCCGAGAAATAATTTGCCAGAAGTTAGAAATAATGAGAACATGAATACTGATGTGATGCGTGAACCAAACCCACAGCCGTTTCCATTCACTTATAACACTCCCGGCGGACGCAATAGCCAAGAGTCCAGTTTTAATGAGGCCTCGGGTTCACACCACGCTTTACACAGATTTAATAATAATTCTTCTGCAAGAATTGGTTTGCCCTCAACTTCGAGGGCTGTCTTTGCCACTGAAGCACCGTCTGATAGAAGAAGAGCTCAATTGCCATCGAATCAAGTCTATAGAATTCCTGTTCGTGTCTCAGCCGGAAGTGTTGTGAGACTGCCGGCAAATGCTATTGAGAACAACAGCAATCCGAGGCGTGTACAGTCGGCTCGAAGAGTGAGAGTTCAAAGTGCTTTCGCTGTGTCCACTGATAAGCCGTCACCGCCTCAGTCAGGAGTTTTTTACGATGAAGACGTTGGACACTTACCTCCACCACTGCCACCACAACCTTCTCCTCCATTGAGACAATTTATACCACAACTACCGCCACAATTGCCATCAACTCAACCACAACGTGTTCCAGAGCTGACGACTCAAATTCCTTTGAGAAGACGCCCGCCTCCGAATCGGTTCAATTTAAGACCAAATTCAGACGCGAATCCGGTGAACGCACTCATAAACCTGCCTCCAAGAGGTAGTAATACTTTGCAAGAGTTGAGACCACAACGACCTCAACCCATATTAAATGAACAATTATTTCCAATTCAAACAACAACGACGACCGCATCACCGCCAACCACTTTTAATCAATTCCGGCCACAACCGCCTCGTTTCACAAATTACAATACCCTTCCGCCTGAGTTTGATATCGCGCCCTTCACTACACCAGAAATACCTTTCTTCGAGTTCGAGCACTCAAATGCATTCCAAACAACAACACCAACGCCAACAACCACTACAACCACAAGAGAGCCGCCAACTCAACGAAGAGTTTCAAGACCGCGAAGACCAATACCACAACCTCTTCC